>DF241933.1:24798-84827 GCA_000507305.1 Breviolum minutum Mf 1.05b.01 | reverse complement strand
CCCATATATATTTATATATATACACTGTAAATCTTTTACACATAATACAAATTAGAATCAGTTTCATACCTCCCTGACTCATTCGTCAGGTCAAGCCAATGGCATCGGAACAAAAACAACCATCACCCGGTTTTTCCAAATTGACCAAGGCGTTTATTTGCCGAAAGCCTCCGGTTGCTGTTGGGACGCTTACGTTTCTTGGTAATCTAAGCCAGCAGAAAGGTGTTTCAAGCGGTTGCTTTTATAATACTGACGAATCATCTTGCATTTGCTGATATTAGGTGAGTGGTGGAAAGCCCCATTTAGTGATTGATAGTATACTATAACATCACGTTTTGCTTTCATCCAAGTGACTCCGTACAAGAATTGATTTGGATTTACGTGTTTGATTCATCCAATGAGGCTGAATTTGCTTTGGCCGTTTGAATTGAGTATATTTTGTACGGTACCAATTAATTCCATTTTAAAAATCACCATTTTTGGTGGGCGAGTTGAATATCATGGGAAGTTGGTGATTGCAACTCGGATCACAAAGAAAGGGAAAGTCTTTGGTTTGCATATGGGAAATCTTCGGTAATTTATATTGGGATCCAGAAAGGGCATATGGGATCCAGAAAGGGCATATGGGATCCAGAAAGGGCATCATTTTCACAAAAAAATCAAGGCTATGTAGAGAAGGTCACCAACAAAGACTTGTTGAAATGCATCCCATGGCGGAGGCCGCGGGGACAAAAGACCCGGTGTTTGGGTGTAAAAAAAGGTCGTTATGTTGAGATCCAAAAGGAAGCAAGAAAAAGAACACACTGGGAGAAACAAATATAGATATGTATATATATATATATCTATTATACCTGGATCTTCAAGATATGTAAAAGTTCTGCCTTCTGACTTTTGGTAGTTTTTTTGTTTGGTGAAAAGGCACATTTTTTACAGACTTGGAGGATCCAGGTATATATTCATATAGGTATTCTTGGTGGATTGTGAATTTTGTTTGGTAAGTTGGTTCTACTTGGATTTATCCTAGAAAGATTTGTTGTCATGGATTGTTTGTTGGCTGAATGGTAGGATCACAAGCCATTGATTTAGATTAGTTTCTACTAGGCAGAAGCTATCAGGCTTCATGCAGACAACCCTTAGGAAAGCCATCAAAAAGGCTGCATTTTGAAACATTTTTGGGTGGATCATCCATCATCAAGAAGCCAAGAACCATGGCTGGGTGGTGCTCTCAAACATATTTTTCATGTTCACCCCTACTTGCGGAAATGATCTAATGTGACTTATATGTTTCAAAATGGGTTGCTTCAACCACCGACTAGATGAAAACATCAATCCTTTTTCAGGTTTGTGTGTCCCAGATTTTGTTTGAGGGGATTGACCTTTTGATCATCAGTTGCATTCATTTCCGGGGGCACATTCTTGAGAACACCGATTTGACCAATTGGGGCAACAACAATTGTTTGGCGAATTCTGGGCTTTTTGGAAGGGAAGTTTAATCAGCACCGTCTTTTTTTTTCATCATTAAAGGCAGGCCTTTTTTTGAAAGCTTCACATCTGGGTGGCAGCTCGTAGCAAAGATAGGAAAGAACGATGATCTGGCGTCCTATTTGGGCTTCCAACTTCTAGGTGCGAAGTGTTAGTTTCAGGGAGTGTAAGCTTTCCCAAATCATGGGTGAATTCTGCCTCCCTTGTTTCAGCTTGTGCCGAGCACAAAAAATAGCCGCAGGTTGTGGAAGAGCACTCGTTATATCCCGAACCTTTGGGCTTCTGAGACTCAGCTCTTCTGAAGCTAGTCGCCACCGGAAACGAACAACGACTTCGTGGTCAAGCTCCTGTGAGTGTGCTGAAACCCTGGACGCCGGCCGCAGTACGAAAGGAAGATGGTCACAAGAAGTGCGAGAGCGAAGATAGCTCCATGAGAAATCTAAGATGGTGCGGAACGTACCAATGGGCAAACCTTACAGTTGTTTATTCAAGTGATAGAAGTGCAGTATTCAAAGCAATGTAATCTGCTAGAGTTGATCCAAATTATATGATTTAGTTCGATTTTGAGCTTAGGCTAGACTTCAGTGAAGTAATGACTTTTTGGCCCACTGTAAGGAGTATGCTTCAGGCTTGCCCCCGGCCCCCCATGAATCCGCCCGATTCGGATCAAAACAGGTTGGCCTTTTGGTGGGTTCGATGAGTTGGGGTGACACACAACTCGTGGATTTTGGATATTCTGGAATTCTTTTGGCAGCTTTCAAAATGATGACATGTTGATTTAAGAACATAAGAACATATTTTAACATATAATAATATCCAGGAAGTTCCATGGAAGTTCGAGATAAAGAGCACCAAATACTCAAAGATATATACAAAAAAATACACATTATGTTATATTTACTTGATAAATGATTTGCATTACATCATTGCAATGCATTGTGTATATATAGATATAGTGATACAATTGATGAACAAAATCCTGAATGCGTTTGAGGTGATGAATATGCCCTTGGTTTACAAGGTTTCTGTTTGTGATGCGTCAACAGCGATACCGGGTCGTTTAAAACTTTTAGGGCCTCCTTCAACTTGGACCTTGGTGAAACAAAGTGGAGCAGTGACCAGTCTGGTCCTGGTTGGTTGTTTGATATAAGGGATGACATCCTACCCAATTATATGGGGATATATTGGGGATTATTACAAGCCAATGAAAAACCAATCAGTTTAATGAAATGTCATGTTTTGAACGCTGCTCAATTTGATATCATTTTACAATCTTTTGAAATATGCTGTAGATACACCATAGTGAATGGCGATCGCCACTCCCAAAAGGTGGCGATTTGTAAGGGGCATAAACCAATACATGCGAGTGGCTAGCCATCTACTTCATTGGCATAAGTCTTGAACCAGAAACATTTCAAAAACAGTGTTTCTCACCCAAAACCCTCTCTCGTGGGAACATCTTAGGGTGACTAGGTGGTTTCAATCATTTTTGGAATTTTCATCCCGAAAATTGGGGAAATGATCCAATTTGACGGTCGCATATTGTTCAGATGGGTTGGTGAAAAACCACCAACCACGTGAAACTTCATTCCGGAACATCACCAAACTTTAGGTTCAAGCGACAAAAAAGGCGCATCCCAACATGGTGCCAAAAATTGGAGCCCTTGGGGATCCACTTTTTAACCATCGAAAACTAGGCGTCTCAGACATAGATTTTTTCAAGCCAATATCACATGGGTGTTTTAAATACACCCCTGAAAGTTAACATGGAACTTAAAAATCACCTGTTTGAAAAGGAAAATCATCTTCCAAACCATCATTTTCAGGTTCCATGTTAATGGGTGTATATCATTTGGCTTCTTCATTTTTTCAACATGTTTTCCTAGTTCTGATTTTTTAAATCTAATTGCCATACTGACTCACAAACGTGAACATGTTGTGTGAACAGTTGCCTGGATCATTTCCTGTCGTTTCTATATCTTACCAAGCAGGGCACCAAACTTAAACACCATCACCATGGCGCCTAAGAAGATACCTGAAAAGAAGGTTGAAAAGCCACCGGCTCCTTGGCTTTTTTCAACCAGGGCCTCAGGTGGGTCGGAGGTTGTTGGATGATGATGCAAAAAGGATTTTGGAGGTGTTTCTGAAAGCTGGAATGGAAAAAGAAGCAGGTTTTTTTTTTTGAGTTGTTGTTGTTGTTGTTGTTGTTGTTGTTGTTGTTGTTGTTGTTGTTGTTGTTGTTGTTGTTGTTTTGAAGGACACTGGAGGTGCCAAGATGGGAAACTCATGGGCAATCTCAGATCATTGGAAAGTATCACATTTCTTCTCCCCAAATAGTAGGCATTCAAGATGGTGAAAATCATTTTCAACCTGGGTTGATGATTTGTGTTTTTTTTTTCATCCGTTGATAGATCGATTACAAAATTGAATAACTTCAAATGCACCTCCAAAGTTTAACATGGAACCTTTTCAAATGATGGTTTCCTTTAAAAGGACTCCCCTTTTCCAGGGTCTGATTTCAGGTTCCATCTTAAACTTCAGGAATTTACTTCTGGGTGGTGGTTTCAAATATTTTTTATTTTCACCCCGAACTTTGGGGAAATGATCCAATTTGACGAGCATAGTTTTCAAATGGGTTGGTTCAACCACCAACTAGACTTGATCGACCACCATGGCACATTGGGAAAAGATGGATTCCAAGGAGAAGAAGGAAAAAGCCAAGGCCGCGGCCACGAAGCCAGTCGCGGACAAAGCTGCGGACAAAGCCAGCCGCAGGTCACGACTTGGGTTAGGTGGAACCCCAAGGGTTTCAGTATGTTGTTTAAAAGCAGTGGGAGGTTTTGATCAACAAAGGTGTCATGTGTGTGCAATCTTTTTTGTAGACAGATTTTTTTTACCAATGATGTTTAGGAAGGACTTTCCTTGCAATCCCGCAGGATCCTCTCAATTTTGATTTATTCGAAGCTGTAGAAGTACAGATCAAGTCTTGGCGTTTCCTGGCTAACATAGAACACAATGTATTGTTGTTGATTTTGCACCCCCCAACTACCCAATATAGAATGTATTTCCAACACCGCCTCAGGCAAGCAAAAGAAAGGGAAGAAGCTGAAAAACAAGCAACACTAGATGCCATGATGTCTCTTGGATCAAACATGATCAAACGCATCTGTATGCGTGGGTGATACATCTCACAAGTCCTTAAGTCCTTTCCTTGTGGGTTCCAAGAAGGTCTACATAGATGATAGATGATAAGGCTCTTTTTCCACGTAAATCCAGCATATATGTTCCAGGAGACTTTTGCCCCCCCCCCCCACCCCAGAGGACTCAAACAACTGCGTTGAACCGACTATAGCAACTATATATTATAATTTATATATATATATATATTGGTAATTTTCTTGGGTGAAATGGTGAATCACCAATTCAAGGGTGGAAATCCTTGGTTGTAGAATCCCCCCAAAACCAAGAAGCCCTTTTGTATGGCCTGGTGATGATGATTACCTTAGCGTTCGGAGACATCTACCACTCAAGTAGTGAAACAGATGCAAAACTTCATGATCTATTGCCGTTGATGGATTGAAAACTGCACCACTTCCCATAGTTAAACCGTTGTAACTGGGATTTTCCATCAACTGGAGGTACTTAGTTTCATCATGTTCATGTGGTCTCATGCGTGATGTTCCCTACTTGGGAAAGATAGACTGTAACGTTTCAAGGTGGACAACGACGATTCACTAGTCTTGCCTATATCGAACCGGATTTCTCCTTCGCTGTAACATCTTTTATTATACAAGAACATGACCTACAGATGCAAAACCAACTAGAAAGCTATTCATTCTTATTTTGAAATTTAGAGTGAATCAAAAGGTATATGTTTTCAAACTATATATACATATATATATATATACATGTATTATGGGGTTTTCCCAATTTACCCAATACATTTCATACATAGATGCCAATATTCTTTCCCTATATTATAAAATAAAACCTGTCTTCAATCCATCCATCATTTTTTTCCCCACAGGGCCTTTCCTTTGGGATCCCGGAGGGCCCACCTAACTCCACGGCTTCGCAAGTGGGGAATGTACACCGAAAGTCTTTTGTTTTGAGGATTTGATTAGCAAGTAAAGCACTTCTATATAGTTATGCAAATGTTAGGATATACTGTATGTTATTTTTACTTTAACCCACATCACATACATGCATAAATAGTTTCCAACATACAGTTCGCTTGTGTGATTCCTTTATTGCACCTTGGGTCGGGGGTTGCACACCAACACCCGCAATCCTGAGGAATCCAGAGTGTGATGAAGAGTCAGATGAAGAGGAAGCGCTTCCTCAGGTAACCTTGTCTTCAGTGTTTTTTGGTTACACCCTGGAAATCAACTAATGGTAAACTGCTGGTTTGGGTTGGTGGTTTTGGATTCTAGGGCTACCCCTAGGTAACAATCCCTTTCATAAGGGGATCCCAAATATCCAAACCAGCAACCCAAACCACCAATTAACCATTAGCTGAGGAAAATTAGCATTGAACCCAACAGTGGAGGTGTTGGAAGATGATTTTCCTTTTTGATTGGATGATTTTTAAGGTTCCATGTCAATTTCATTTAATTTTCGAGCGTATTTTTTGGAACAGTGAAGATGGGTTCACCCAGAAGATGTAAAATACCTACCTGGATCTTCCAAGGGGTGCTGAATGCATGATAAGGGGTGCTCATACACAATCCCTTAGGATTCAAACAGCACCGTCTGGAAGATGCTGGTATGTAACTATAATATATATATATACATATGGTACGCGCCTGCCCCCAACCAGGCACCTGAAATTTCGGAGGCCTTTCACCCTTTTGTCTTGAACCATATGAGGACATGGCGAGCTTATTTTAAGTATATATACAGAATTCTCCCCATTAAACAACAACATGCTAGCTCCATTTCAGCTTGTAAAGCTCGGCAAATCTTCGGAACCGCCCCTTATACCTCTAGCCTCTTTTAAATGTGGTGGGTTAGACACATGTAACCCATAGCAGGGGTTGCCTTGCAAAGGTTTGGTATATATCATTTGTTGCGTCACCTTGACCTTGCCAGGTGTCTGGCAATGGCAACTTTCAACCGCCAGAACGAAGCAAGAAGAAAGAGGCGATTTTTGCAACCGAAAAAAAATCCTGGCGACCACCTGATCTGAGCATGGTTTCATGTCATGGCGTTCCCTAAATACCCATGCGTTTTGGAGATGATTGTACACCCTGGACGCTAGTTTGAAAATCCATGAATCGAATAGCTACTCGAATCAATGGAGTACAACCCCCCCTGAAGTTTAAGTAATATGGCCCTTGAAAAGGGACAAGAGGGGTTCAAAAGGAAAGGAGTATAATTACAGTATACTCTTTGAACTATCATTTTTTAGGGGCTATGTAAATTTTGGGTGGTGTAGTTGATTTTTTTCAAATGCATGGCCCATGGCTCTCTGAAACTTGTGAAAACCAGTCCACAAAAACCTCGCTTTACAAGGTCAATGATTGAGATAGTTCACAAATTATGAAAATGTGACCTGTAGAGTGTCAAATAGATTCCAATAAAAAACACTATGGATGGCTATAGAAATTGTGCCTCCTCTTTTCCCCATTGAAAAAACACAATGTATAATGTATGTATATATATATATATATACACCATTGAGTGGATTTTCCATGGCCATGTTTCGTTTACAGAATGGAAGAGCTTGTTATGCCATCAGTGCATTCACTGTCCTAAGCTTGTGCCGCAAGGCTCCAGAAGTGTCGGATGCGTTGAAGGAGGCATGGCCCCGTGGTTGGGGTGAAACATGACGGCAAGAAGGATATGAAGCAGCAGCTGCAAACAACATGAATATATGCATATATATATACATATATCAGATGTCCAATTGGACAAATGTTTGTTTGCAAGTAGATAAGATGCCAAGAATAACAGAAAAACTCACCATGTTCGTGGGGAGAATTTGTTGGATGTTTTTTGTGGGGCAGCTGTTTGTTCTGTGAAAAATGCCAGTGCTTGTATTTTCAGGCGATTCACCCCAGCTTCAGTATTCCCATATTCTCCATATATGGAATATTCAGCTTACATTTGCCATAAATTGATGGTATATTATAAATGTATGGCCTGTATAGTTAAATATTATCCTATAGGACACTTTTCAGAAGCATTTGTGTCTTGGAACCTCGGGTAACAGCGTGGAGAAAGAACAGAATTCCTTCTGAGAATGGCCCCAAGGTTTTCAGGCTGAACTTCGTTCAGTTGAAGCTGCCATCCAATTTTTGGGGTGAAGTATAGTCACGTGAACTTTACTTCCAAAAGAAGTTTTTAGTACAGAAGAATCCTCCGAATTTTTAAATAAAATCCAGGTTGGTGCAGTATTATGACCGTGGACCATGATAGATCATGATATCACTTTCACTTAGAGAATCACCCAGCAAAGTGTTAAGGCCGGCGCCCAAAAAATCACACGCCGCGAATTGCAGGAGCTACGACGCCAGCGAGAAGAGCGCTTGGCGCAGCGCGAAGCGGAACGCCTTGAGCGAGCGCCCGAACGCAAGTCAGCCGCGAAGGTGGGCTTGGAAACTCCTTTTGGGCGGGCCTGGTTGCCACGGAAGAGAAAGGGGCTTCCTGTTGGGTATTCCTAAGCCCTATATGGTTATTTTTTCTGAAATTTATGGCATAGATACCCCAAAATTATCCAAAATTCTATTTTGGTGCCTACATTTAGAACGTTTTCATTTTTCTCAAGTGGTATACAGTAATTGTGGGATTTCGGATTGTTGTTCAGTCTGGTCAACTTGACTTGGCAGCCCCAAAGTTTATTTGATGTTTTCTGGAAGCAAATTGGTCGATGCAGCTGTTGTTTTTGTCTGTGTGTGTATGTTTGTTGTGTTTGTGTTCCACTTCTAATTTCACATGTTTCCAATAAAGTTCCTAGGGGATACATGGTGGATAATATCCCCCTGCGAATGGGTTGTTGATTAGACTATACCATGTGGATCTACGTGGCGCTGTCGCTGTAAGATATCGTTATCAGTCCTTAAAACACTTGCTTCCACCCAAATGAACATAGCAATATTGAATATGACTCGTTTTGCCGTCCCAAAAAAGGCACCCAAAGTTTGAGCGCCGCAGCCGCATCGTTTAATGAAGTTTCAGGTTTCAGTGTTTGTTTTTATTACTTCATGTTTTCCTCCGGAACTTGCACACCTGATATGTATTGGGTAGCCATGAACAAACTCGTGGGAAGTCTATGAAATTCTAGAATGTAAGGATTGTTAAATAAGAGGCTGTTTGTTTTTGGGCAAATTTTTTGGTGATCAAACACGACCTCCAAACTGGATATTAAAGTCTAGAGTCCCATGTTTCTTTGTTCGCATTTTGATTTGCTGCCATCGAACGTCCGAGAACAAAACTAAAATTACAAGTTTCTTTCACATGCTTGAGATCATGCCCTTCACCCCAAGACCACCAATGGAACCACAATTCTAGCTTCATAATGCATCATGTACCCATCAATTCTGATGAAGTGACCCAGAATCCCAAAAACACGCACCAAAAGTGTCCCCCAGCCAAATGCTTCAGGATCTGGATGCGGTACTCCAAAAAGTGGCAAAAGAAGGTACCTAGTCTTCGCCCGATTCGATTCAGCCTGCATTCGGTTTTTGTGGTGCGTAGGTTCATCAACAAGTTTTAAGTTTTTGGAAGGGATTGAATTTGGAAGGGATCGAATTGTTGTAATTATGGTATGGTCCATCTTGGCGTTAGTCCTTTCAAGCACTTGTCTCAGACAATTCCACTTGACCCCTGGAACATACCCCAGGTATCCCAAAAATGCAAATATGAAAGGATTTCCTTCGTAAACAGGTAGTTGAGGGTCTGGGGTATGTTCCAGGGGTCTGTTGGAGTTTTCTTAGAGCTTGCGAAAAGTAAGGTACAGGGTATGAGAGATTCCTCGGAATTTGACATGGTCGAAGAAGACGGATTTCTCCCATGGAGTTTCCCAATGAAACCTTGAAAGATCGAATCGCACAAAAGATGCGTCACGATAAACTCATCAGATTTCACCAGCAGAGAAAATCATGGCTTTCAGATTTTGAGTTGCCAACGCTATGTTTCACCTCTTCCCCAGCAAATTTGTAGCAGTCAAATTTTGCTTAACATATAGATATATACCCATGTGCATGATCTCTACCTTGTCTTCCAAGGTATTGATTATAGTATGATTCAAGGGAATTTTTGATGAGCTTCAAACGAGCTCCACCGTGTTGTGGGAGCGATGAACGAAGCTTCCGCTTACCTATCAGTTGGGGATTTTTCAATCGTGGCTTTTACTTGTCGTTCGCATTTTGTTGTTTACTATTGCAAGGTTTCCCAAAGCCATCGTGTTTTTTTGGGAACATTTGATACTCGGTGGAAAGAAACATGCTTAATGCTTCAAACCATCAAGTCAAGTACAAAACATCTTCCGTAAAGGTTCCTGGGAGCTCACCAATCCACTTGAAAAGAGCTGTTCAAAGGTGAATCCTTTGGAAAGAAAACCTGTCAGGTTTAGTGTTTCCCGAAGTCTTTACCAGCGGTACCCGGATTTTGAGCCTTTGATTCATCAGTATTATGCTGTATACATTGTATATATACATTCAATCCATCTTTCTTAAAGATTCTGTAGGACCGGTTTGGACTTCCAACTTGACAGAACTTTACATGAAGTGTCCCCTAAAGAGAAGAGCCATGAGGGTGCTGCTACAATCAACATTGTCGTTCGAATCCCCTTGAGGATTGGTCGGGTTTCCTCTTGGCCAAACTTGGTTTACATCATCTGGGTGACATTTGTGACCTTTTTGGAGATGATGGACATGTTGGTTTGATTGCCAAAACACAGCGGTTCGTTTTTTTCAAAACAATGAGGCTGCAAAAACACCACATCTTTTTGCGGTCGGCTTGGAGTTAGCTATAGAAAGCTTAAGCGTTACTTAGTCATCTTCTTTAAGCTCTATCAACTGTCATTTCAACAGTGGTTTACTTCCCAAATGGTGGTGTTCAGAAGGAATATGTCCTATTTGCAGCAACCAGTAACCAGGTGATGAATCTATACAAGTAATATCAATTAATAACTTAATAACATGCTGTCTCAATTAAATTTACATAATATTCATTTCAAGGTTGCTACTTCGATCAAAACCCAATTCGAGTTCAAATTGAGTTCCACATCATTTCACAATCCTCTTGATTCGCTTGAGTCTCCGCAGGCGAAGGCAAGCTCTCCAACAAGGACATGGGTATTTCGTTTATAGACCTCAAGAGCAGGACTTGAGGAAATGAGGAAGCCCGAAAAGATTGAACTTCCCCACCATCTTACGTTTTGGGGAGCCCGCGGTGTCCGTTTTTTTTCTTCTGCCTTTGGATCGATTTTTTTTCATTGGGCAGATGCATGAGTAGCAACATAGAATACTGTCTTTGATGTGGGAAAGAATGAAGGGCTGGATGTTGCCCATCCAAGGAATGGCAGTGTTTAATTCTCAAATGTATACAGTAAATGTGGAATTCAAATGACTTCACTCATTGTCTAAGGAATTTTGGGCTCACTCTGGCTTAAGACGATTCTAGAGATCATTTCCTTTATGAAGACACTCCAAGTGGAAGGACATCTCACCAATTCCTCGGGAAATCATCGCTGTTAAAACCCGTCATCATGAAACCGCTTTGAACCAATGTGCTTATGTCATCGGTACGTCGGATTTTCATATGGTGAATGGTGAATGGATGCATGTTCAAGCAGTGATATGACGCGGGAGACTGATGAAGGCAACTGGGGGATTTTTGGGATATTTTGCGTTCCTAAAAATGACAATTTGCAGTCCTAGTCAAGATCCCAAACATAAAAGGCGAGTCACTATACCATGGGCCCCCAAAACCATGAACAATATATACAGTAAAGGTTTTGCCACCTAAAAAAGCTGATTATCTACCATAAAAAACCTCTAAACATGTAAGTTTTGGGGGCCATTGTAGTTTCAGTTTCAGAAAAACTGGCACCTTTTTCAGCTACTTGGAACGAGCCCAAAAACCTTCAACAGCGTTCCACCTTGGAACCTGTTGTCTTTTGCCCTCCCTTAAACTAACAGTTCGCACCTCAGCATAGGTCTTCCCAAAAGGAAGCCGGATCGTCTTCCAACCATCATTTTTTCAGGTGCGAATTGCTAGTTTCTGGTAGGGTAGGTTTTTGACGTTTGGCATGGTTTTGTTAGCTTTTGCTTCAGGAGCGGCGTGTCTATGCGAAGTACTTGGAGAAACAAAAGGAGGAGGCGGAAGAGCAGGCCAGTTGACGAATTTTTCCGAAACACCAAGGTTGGTACTGGTAGTGTTGATGGAAGAAATCCTGCACCACCTGGGATGTATAAACCCTGTAAATAATGGGATGAACCACCAACATCAACTGGTTAGCCGGATTTCGTCCATCAACAGTATCATGTTGGTTTAGAGACGGAAAAAATTGCTCCCAACAATTTTTGTTGGGGAATTCGGAGGTTTACGTGAACTATTCTCAGGAGGTGAAACGTGCAGTTTTTCGAATGCTTCAATTTTGTGATACCTTCGACATAAAAAACCCTGATGAAAAACTCCGTGTGAGTCAGTTGGTAAAGATGTCCTTCGTTGAAATGAGACGTGACTTGCAAGTCGAAGGGTATGAAAGGGTATGGATCTTCTTGGAGTCGTAGGAAACTATCACGATCTAAAAGGCACCTCCGAGAAAGGGGTGCTTTGTTCAGCTCAAAGTGAATTGCAAGTGATTGTTGGGAATCACAGAGGAATCCCGTCCTAAACTATTCGGGCCGGGCGGATTAACACCATGACATTCGTTGGGAAGGGATAGATGGTTTTGGAACAAGGGACTGATAGCCCAGCTCCATACTGGTATCTACTTGAGCTGGGTGAAAACTTTTTGACTACCATAGGATACTTGGTGGCTTTCCGTTGTTAAATCCTTGGAAATGGCTTTCATGGGCTCCGACATGTTGTTGCTGACTGCAGGCGCAGCTTACGAAGCGGGCGGAGTTGGGAGATGAAGTAGTCAAATTGGAGGAGGACCGAGTCAACAGAGTTGAATCAGCAGCGGATAAGTTGTACTTTTGTGGCTGCACCATTCCACATGAATCCATATGACATGACTGTGGCAGCAAGGTGCAATGTGTGATCCTAATCGTACACTGCCAAATGCTATATTGACCAGAGCTACAAACATCCATCTGGCTGGTCAAATTATATGGTTATCACTCTGCGCAAGCAACACAGCACCGCCTGCCAATTGATATGATTAATTTGCCACGAAGGCCAGTCTATACACAGAACCAGACAGCATCATGGTTGGCTCATCGCCTGATAGTCCTGCTAGTTTGGATTTCGCTCGGGATGCCCTATAGTGTATATAGTTCTTTTCATAGAGGCATAGATATACCAAACCACCTGACCGCCAACTCTCTAACAAACCTGAATATTGATGAAACATCCCGGTGCCCTGAATGTTCCCACGAAACTGGATGGGTATTTGTCCTGCCACTCTTAGAATAGACGAAACACCACTTACTGCAAATCCAAAGAAACCTTGAAGGTGATGCCACGAAATTCCATCTGGAATCCATCTGGATTATATACTCCTAAATCCTTCGTCAGTCAATGTAAATTATATAAGTTATGTCCCTTACTTGCTGGCACAACAGTTTCTAATCATGTAGCTGGTGTCAACTACTGTTGGTGGACGAAATCCGGCTAACCACCTCACATGTATGAAACCCTGTAAATAATGGGATGAACCACCAACCTCAACTGGTTAGCCGGATTTCTTCCATCAACAGTATCATTCATTCAAGTACTTTGTGCTACTCAGCGGATGGAAAAAACATCAGATTTCCCCTCCCCAGGAGCTCCAGGCCTTCACAGTGTCGTTGCCTTCGGGTGCGAGTGCGCCAGGAGTCCATGGGGAAAATCGGTGGTGTGAAAACATGTTTGTTTTTTTTGGGGGAAGATATGCAGTATATACACAGACCCCCTGGGAATCAAAGACAAACAGATGGTTGGAAACTCACAATGGAGTGATTTCTGAAGTTGCCGTTGGGGGGAGTAAGAATGATCGAGGTAATCTTGGAAGGGATCACAAAGTTCTTTTGTGTTTTGGTGTGATTTGTACGCAAGACCCATTAAACGTTGGGTTTTAGGGACAAGGGTTTACCACACAATTGTGATTCAGCGTGATTCCTGATCGTTGATAATTCATATCATAATATCATATGGCATTTGTTCACCGTGATTCATCACTCTCAGTACTAACATAATTATTGATTTCCACATCATTCTTGGTAAGAATCATTGTCTATGTACGGTATGTCCTGCGTTGCATGAGGTCAGGTCTCTGGACCTTGGGATTTGGGTAGCTAAATTGATGAGACAGGTGTGAGTTCTTTGGCAAGATGAGCACCTCCTTTAGTAATGCAGTTTACCATCATCGTTGTTGTTGTTGTTGTTGTTGATGTTGTTGATGTTGTTGATGTTGTTCTTGTTGTTGATGTCGTTTCTGCTGCTGGTGGTGGTTTTCTGCTATGACCAGTTATACCCAATTTATTCTCAAAACCCCATAAACTATTTACAGCTATAAATATTGTTTTATGGTAATTCATTCTGCCCAACATTGGCTTCGCCGGCCAGTTGATACAAGTTGTATGCTGCTCGCCCCCCAACAATAGAACTTCACCAGTGCATAATGTGGTCCTAGTGCAGATCTACTGTCCTCAGTAAGGCGAGGAGTTTACATTTTAGGAATCCATTAATGTGACAGACGTCTACTAGCTGTTACTTTAGACGGGGCAATGAAGGGATCTGCAGGCCTAAAACTCCTTCACAACGAAAAACACAACAAGCATCCGAAAGAAAATTGAATGAGATCAAGGTTTTTGTGCATATAGCCTTATTGAAAGGCAGGTGTCATTATAGTACCCATTTGGTGGGGAGTCAATACAATTCTATGGTAATTTTCAGGGATTTCCCTTGCTAAAATGCATTGTTTGGATTGGTAATATAATGACCCCCTGTAAGGGGCAGACCTAGAATAGGCTTAACCTGGGCAAGGAGCTGTTGACCTTCATTTGGATCGCTTCTCCATCTCTGCAGGCGGAAGATGTGTAAATGTTTGAATGATCTGAGATTTCTGGCGCTTCAGAAATTGTACCTTTTTCATGTGATCCGGGTTATTTGTTCTTTGCAAAGCCTTTCAATTCAGCCTGATGTTTTCGAAAAAGATAAAAGCAATTTAAAAAACACAATGACACCTTTATGATACCCACAATATTGTTATTTCTCATAGGTGATTCAACTTTCGATAGATTCTTCCATCTTAAACCTGGATGTGTCACGGATGGCTTTGGAAATTTCGTGGCACCGCTCCGGGAGGGTTTGACAGGTGGACAGCGTTTGTTTGATGACGCCAGCTTACGATTGGCCAAGGGACGCCGTCTTTTGGACCCAATAGAAGCGGAGGTTTTGAGGTTTGGCACAAGCTTGGTAGTATATAGCAGATATATACCAAGGGTATATATTATATATACAGAATACATGATATACATGTATTGCCTTGATGTGGAGGCCTATATGCTAATTTGCTCCGACCATCTTTTGCTGAAACTAGAGATCTCCATTTAGAAAAGCGGAGTGGAATGAAAACAGCGAATTCTGATGGAAAGCAACCAATTGAAAGTCTCCAAGCTGATGCTTTTTCTTGTGAATTGGGGAATCTGATTCCAAATTGGCAAATAATCATGCAGTTTCGTTGGAATTATACATGTCGATACACAAGAGACAATACCAATCCCAGACATTCAATGTATAGTACTTGTATATTTACACCCACATTTGGTTGATGGCAAATGAAGGTACGTATACCATACATTGAGTGTTTGGGAATGCAGTTTCATTGTTGGTTTGGTAGCGACGGTTACATATAAAGAAAACTCATACCTGGAATTCAAGGCAAGAAAATCCTCCAGAGCATCAAACCTCGAATATTTACCCCCAAAACAAACATGGCAATAGAAAATCATCATTTTTGGTAGGAGATACATCTTCAAATGCTTGGTTTTCCAGCTAATTCGTCATGTTATGTTTCCAAGGGTGTAAGCGAAATCAATTTGAACACAACAGGTCCATGACTTGAGCGACTGGGTGAGCGATGTTGGGGGTGATTTGGATCCTTGAGGGAAGGTAATTTTTTGAAAAGGAACCCTGGAGCCCTGGGGATTCCTCAATATCCATCATTTAAGGAAGAATGAAAGAACGGTATCCGACTGGAACAAACTTAAGAGGTGGAATTCAACATGATATGAATCAAAAGGTGATTTCAGTCAATTTTCTTCTAAATGGTCTGAGTTTTCAATAATTTTGTATATAGTGTCATGCCGTCATACCGAACATTCACTCGGATTGCCTTTGCAGCATGACCTTGGACCTAACCCACAAATTATATATATATAATCACCCTTGACCGACCTTTTCTGACTTATATTTTTAAAACTTCAACTCCTTCATTAGGAAAAATGTACTGATTACCCTTCACCATCCTGAGTCCATCCTACCAAAAAAACACCTTCCCCAACCCCTTGCCCTGGTGCTGTTGTTTGTCACAAGGTTATGGCCTTCTCGGTCCCAACGGCATGGGCAAAACCACTCTGCTGAAGCACTTGGCGGCACGAAAACTGCCACTGCCCGAGCAGTGGAGCATCACCTTGGTACAACAGGTGGGGTAGTAGAATGGTACAAGCCTTGAAAAACGGTAGTTCTAACAACTAAGGATTGATGGTTATATATGGGGGTTTCCTAAAATGGTGGTACCCAACAACCAGGGGTTTTCCTACTAGGTGGTGGTTTGATCCATTTTTTTTTTCATCCCGAACTTTGGGGAAGATTCCTATTTTGACTCATATTTTTCAGATGGGTTGGTTCAACCACCAACCAGCTAAGGATTGATGATTATATATACCTCTAAACAGGTTGTTTTCTGTTTTTTTCAAGTTTTAGGTACTCTCCAATGTCTTTTGCTTGATCTGGAAAAAAAACAACATGTATAATCATGGGTGCTCTTAGCTGTTACAGCAAATTTCGATACGTTTTTGGCCGGGTTCCACCCATTGATTCTACTAGTGCAGTGTACTTTCTCGCCCCCCTTGATAAGCGATAGTTATTAGTTGATCAGTAGCAGAAATTATCCGACTATATTTACCGGAATTAACACATCCAAGGTGTTGCAGAATTTCTTTTATTAACAGTAGTTACCAGTACTTTGATGTACTCATGTACTCGTAGTTGGCATTTGTTTTCCAAGCTTGAGAAACAGCACATTTCTGTCAATGAACTCACCATGAATAAACTTGTCGATTAACTACGGATGCTTATCATCTGGACTGATTGGCCAGAGTTTGTTTGGCAAGTGGTGCGGCAAAACTTAGGTTCCTTGCTCCATTCAAATCCCGGCGATCAACTCGAAGGGGGGCCCAAGGGTATTAAAGGACTCCCTAAGTAGCCCCAGATTCATAAACACCTGTGTTTCTTTGCAGTTTTGATCATACAACAATAAGTTGGAATCACTTTTCTAAGGCACTTTTTCCCCAAGCAAAAAACAGGGTTTTCCATGAAGTTCTCCCTGGAAATCTTGACGCCTTTTGCATCCAGGAAGCTGATGCTACGGAAGTCCATGTCAGGATGCCCAATGGAGTTTTCGGATTGGAGATTTGGAAGAATTGTTGTTCATGGTAAATGGGAATTACTACCCTCCAGGGAACTAACATATCCCACCAAACGGGAAAAGGAAAAGCATCTTCAAAATGCCATTTTGGGGGGATATGTTAATTCCCTGGAGGGTATACCAAAACAGGATGTGTAAGGTAGCAGGATCCTCTCAAAACTGAACTGTGTGATTTTGGCCGGAATCTAAAGGACATCGAAATGGTCGCACCGGCTTGCAAAGTAGATGGTGCAATTCCCAGCAGGTATTTTTGTTTTAAGGGTCCATGACACCCCAACAATTCAGATCTAAACATGTTGCAATCTACTTTCCAGAGACCCTCTCAACTCTAATTATAAGAGCGAACATCCTCCATTTGACATGTGGTACTTTAGGCACGAAAAAGAAGTTTCTGTCATAGACCATATTTTATAGTGATATGTAAATCTTTGTTTGTAAAATTTCCATATGACGTGTTCTATTCCTTCAATCGTCATGTATATGTGTGTATATACATATACAGGTGTTTCCAAAAATAGTGGTACCCCTAATGGATGGTTTATAGTGGAAAACCTTATTAAAATGGATGATTTGGGGGGAAAACCCACTATTTTCGGAAACATCCATACATGTATATACCCTCCAGGGAACTAACATATCCCTTCCCAAATGGCATTTTGAAGATGATGTTCCTTTTCCCAAGGTGGGATATGTTGATTCCCTGGAGGGTAATCAAAGTCGACCTCACTTGTTTGGTGCACATTTTGGTGCATTCTGAGGAAAACCAATGGTTGTTGGGTACCACCATTTTAGGAAACCCCCATATATCCAATATTTTCATTTTATATTTCAATCTCTTGTTCACAAGTGGCCATATCTCACTCCCCCTTTCAGGTCGTTGATGAGGTGCTGGCTTCGGACCGTCGCCGCCGGAGCCTGCTACAACGGGAGGTTTCGGTTACCGGGGGTGGACGGATGGGGCCACGAAACGTGAATTTTCGTTGGGAAGGAATAGGAGACCAACCTCAAGGAATGTATAAATAGCATTAAATAGCTTTCAAATGTGTTTCTCGGGGAATCTTGAAAACATATGATTGACATCAACACGCTTGTAATTAGAACACGCTTGTAACTAGATGGGGTATGTTTGGGGATTATTTTGGTGAGTTTCCAGATGCAATTCTGTTCATCTTTTTGAAGCATCACTGATGGACTTTTTAGCCAATGATGTCGATACTGGAAATTGTGGTGTCCTGAGTCCTGCGGGGAGTTACTGCAAAATAACGTGTTTTTTTAACTTTGGGAATTTCATCAGTAGCTGGTGTGCTCGATTTGTTAGCTGGGGTACACTCTCGAAGTTCCCAAAAGGAAAATAGTCTTCCAACCACCATTTCTCAGGGGCTATGTAAAACTTCGGGGGTGCATCTTATTTGCCAACCATCCACTGAAATTACTTGCTCAAGATCTTGGGGGGAAAGTAGGAGGAAGGGATTAACAGATTAACAGATGATGTCTTGGTGTTGTTGCTGTTGATGGTAGAAATCGCTTTCATAAAAAGTCTCCATGACTTATGTTTCATTCAATCCTACGGTTGGCAGAATTGTTGGGATGAGAAACCAACAGAAACGTGTCCGGCATAGATAGACAGGAAGCAAATGACAAAAGGATCCAAAGGGGCGGTGACCAACAAAAAGGATCAATCAACCTTCTAGTGATTGTGAGATGATGCATAGTTGTCACTTTTTAAAGATAACTCTACCCTGGTAGTCTCAAAACAAAATCGACGTAGGGGCTCAAGGGCGGCTCAAGTGACAGATGTGGGTGATTGACTTCTTTTGTAACAAATAAGCATCCATTCTCTTAGGAAAACTCGGGATGATATATTTGCCCCACTGATAACCACAAAATTCTCAGCCAATCCCCTTCGTCTACGGGTGCGGCACCATAGAATGCCAAAACTCGGGGTTCCGTAGGAGCTCGATTTGATAGGGAAGGCAAAGGATCAGAAGACATACAAACCTTTTTAGATGCTGGCAAGAATAGAAAACTAGGTGGTGGTTTCAATTTTTTTAATTTTCACCCCTACTTTGGGGAATTATCCAATTTGACTAATATTTTTCAAATGGGTTGAAACCACCAACTAGAAAACGTTTGATATACCTTCTCCGGTATCCTATCGGTGCGTATGTTTTCACAGATCTATAGTTCCAGCTTAAATGCATCTGTTTTTAATAGGCTTTCGAAGCGACCCTGTGGTTCTCTACTTTTGGTATTCAACTGGATTCATCCTTATCATACCATTAGCCAACAGCTTTTTAGAACTCCTGGATTTGGGTCAAATTTTGACAAGTGAACATATTTTTTTGTACACTATCCTCTTCATCACTATTTGTCTTGAAATGTCCTGGAAAATCCTGATGCACCCTGAAAAAAATTAACATCGATACCAACAATTGCCATTTTTAAGAGGAGATGCATCTTCCGAACCATCATCTTTGGTAAATTTACATTTCCAGGGTGTGATCAATGGTGAATCCACCAGTTTTTTTACAAGCATTTTTGTATCAACTTCTCCTCTTGCCCCGCAAAAGGCAGAACTTTTATCCAAGTCGGGCGACCTGGACCGATAACAAAAGGTGCACATTTGATGGGGATGATCATGGATGATGGAGATGGGAGTGATGTTTTTTATTGTTGTGGAATTTAGAAAGGCGCAGAATACATATCTCATACGGTTGATGGTTCAGAAATCCGGCAAGCACCAGTTGGGGTTGGTAGTTTTTCCCATTATTTACAAGGTTATATACATCCCTGGTGGTGCAGGATGTCTTCCATCAACAGTAGCTTCCATGTATGATGGTACATTTACCTGCATTTGGTTGATTTTTATGGTAAATTATGGTAAATGTATATAAGTAGATATGCCATACATGGAACCTACGCATATGAAGTAACCACTGTTTTTGATTCTCATGGAACTTCAGTTAAACAAACAACATGATGATACCATCACGACTTTTGCCGGACCTCATGCCAAGGATTCGGGGATTCTCCCAACATGCCGAAGCAATGATTGTTCAGGTACACTTGCTATCTCTTTGGTGTTGTTGGAACAATTATCTACATACCCCGAGACACGGTGCTACTGTTGATGGAAGAACCTTGGGATGTATAAAACCCTGCAAATGATAATGGGATAAACTACCTATCAACTGGTGCAGGATTTCAGGCATCAACCGTATCAATCCAGTGGGTTTCAACAAACCCAACAAACAAACTTCAGAAGCTTATAACTTATAAGCCATAGCTCAGTGATGCAAAGGCCGCCAAAAAGTAGTTTTTGGGGCTCAATGATTTGAGCCTCATATCTCTAAAAAGTCATTGAGATATCCGTGGTGCATCTCTCTCTCTCTCTTTATTTATGGTATGTAAGATGTAAGTATATTATTATATACTTCATACCATACTGAACAGAGAGAGATACACTACTACGACGTTTGTTGACCACCCTACACGCTTTTTTCATATTTGCACATACCTGGAACCCAAATGACCCTTGTTTTGATTGGAGTTTGGGCCTTGTTTTGGAGGGTTGACCTTTGAAAATAGAGGTCGTGTTGGGTTATAGGTATAGATACACAGATTTGCACACATATCACATTAATAGATTACCACTAAGGCTTGAAGCGGATGACGGTGAGGCGGGGGAAAGCGTCACCGATTGCAGGAACGCCGGGCAGGTGAGTCTAAGAAAATCCTGAGGTCATTCAGGGGTCATTATATTATTACGCATTTTTTTGGGGGAATCAACCAATACAATTCTATGGTATTTTTTTTTGGATTTCCCTTATTAAAATGCATTGTTTGGGTTGGTAATTCATCATGACCCCTGTCATTGGAAAAGCTGTTTGGAGTTTGATTTTCAATTATGTTCATGTCGATTTCCAATTTAAAAACCGTCAAGTTGGACATTTTAGACTTTGTGGGTAAATTGTAAATGCATTTTAACAAAAACACAATACTTTGATGTTTATATATATTATTTGCAGGACACTTTTTGATTACAAAACAAAACATGTAAACAATTGTAAACAGAAAGAAACATATCCAATGTTGAGCGCTTTTTCGGCCAGTGAAGGTTTGCACATTTCTTGTTAAAAAATATAGTACTTGGTCAATTGGAAAGATCCTTTTTATGAACAATCTCTGCAGTTTAACATAGCCCCTCAAAGATTTTTGGTTGGAAGACAAGCCTTTCCTATTGGGTTTCGGTATCTCTTCAAGGGCGAACTGTTAAACTTCGGGGCCGGGTACAACAGGTTTGGATTGGTACACACTACAAATCTACCGATATACCAATGTCTCAGTCCCACCTCTTCATAAGCAGGACTTTAGAACGCAGATTTATCTACGGTAAAACCCATGAACCACATTTAAAGGTAGATACACGATCGTATGGGATGTAAGAACAGTGAAGTATTCAAAAGACTCATGTAATTGTTTTAATATTGTTTTATATGTATATGTTTTCTTGTTCTCCCACTTTTTGATGCTCCATTTTTTGTTTTCCTGGGTTTTTAAAGGCTACATACATGCCTCAGCAATTCATGATGTTTCTGTTTGTTCATTTGTTTGCACTCGGAGCCTTAGATCACGATTGAACAAACCTTCATAGGCTGATCTTTTCATCATTTCTGCTGGGGCTCTGTTTCAAAAGTTCGAAAATGGACATATGAATCAGCTGGCTGTGGAGACTAGGAGGGAAAACCGTAAAATGTTTAGTACATATATTTGTTGTTTGTTGAAGAATTAAAAAAGTAGTTCACACACGGACATTCTTAACCTTGTCACTCAAGAATCACCAGAGTCCAAAAGTGCTTACCATTCAATTTCACAATGTGCAACCTCCAGTATGTATTTTTTGAATGCTCCACAGAAGTCCTTCAAGCAAATCACTGGACCCCAAAAAATGAATTCATTCAAAACTTAAATCTGGTGACCACCACCAACCCCTGAAAGAAGCCTAATATCCACACGGGTTTCTTTGTTTCACGTCGTTTCACGGTGCGACGTTTCAGGGTGATGCCAGCGAGCTGCAAAAACTCTGCGAAGAATTGACCTCCGTGGCACAGGATTTGGAGGCAAACATGGGGCCCGGTGTTCGTACAGAAACCCAAACAAGATGGGGCCCCCGAAGCCTACTACCTGGCACCCCTAACCCAACCAATTTTTAATGGATGTTTGGTGATTTCCAACCATTTCTTATGTAATGATTTGGAATCATCCAATTGAAACCAACATAAAAAAAAACGCGTTGTTTGGAGTTCCAGGTATAAGTGGATGTATCCCTAGTTTCTATCCATTTACAACCATGGTTTTTCATAGGCTTGAACCTGGGGTTATTTCACTACCTTATAACTAGGGGGGGCCCCTTCTTGAAGGATACATGGGATTGGTATATTTACCCACATGAATGGTTGATTTTTTTGTTTTCATGTAGGTAAATATACCAGTCCCATGGATTCCATGGGAAACCAGGGGTCATTAAATTACACATTTTTTGAAAGGATCAACCAGTGCAAATGTATGGTATTTTTGAGGGGTTTTTCTTATGATGGTGCATTGTTTGGGTTCGTAATATAACCTGAAAACAAGGCAGGATTTTCCAGATGACAAAAAGATGACACTTAATGTAATGAAGAGTAGTGGTGAAGGACTTTGAACAAATATATTCCAAGGAACTGAGGAGGTTAGGTAAAGGAAAATTGGATCACCAAAAAAGTTAAAGATGTTTAGAAAAAATCCAAATTCTTTCGAAGTGTCACAACATGCTACTCCACTAAGTTGTGTTTACAAAGGCGAAACGTTGCCTAACAAATATTTTGATTGGTCCTCAACCCGTTCTGAATTATCAATCTTTGGAAGTTGTTTTTGGTGATTTGCGCCAATAATATTTAAACCATTACGGTTAAAGGAGATTGATTTCCGTGGGAGTTGGTCAGAAATTGCCTTGTTGGATTCGAAAAGTTTTGGATCTATACCAGGAGGTAAGACTTAATACTTATTTAGGAGGGATGCATGATTGGAATACTTTTCTTATATGATGGGTTGTATATCTATTAGCTAAACAGCAGTGGATGATATTGCACAACATGATGTCAGAACATGATGCCCAAAATGTCCCTTAATTTCGGTTTAATAAATTATATCGTTTATTTACATACAACTATATTAAACCAACTAGTAGTATCGAAATGTCAAGTCGTTCATTAGATTATATACATCACTTTACTATCATTTTTCCATCTTAAATATATTTTTGCTTGATTTCTTACATTCCATTCAGAAAAGGCTACATTTTCACTGGAATAAATTTCAGACAATGGATATATATGAGTGTTTCCTTAAATGGTGGTACCCCCAAAACACCCCAAAATGATCATTTTTAGTAGGAAAACCCATGGTTGTTGGGTACCACCATTTTAGGAAACCCCCATATGCCTTCAAAAAAATGACACCACCCAAATTTTCCCCCAGGCCCTGGGAGCAGAAGCTGCAGAGGCCCTCGTTGAGCCTGGGAAGAGCTGGGGGAAAGGAAAGATGTCATCCCAAAACTAGAAGGATAGGATGGAAACATCTACACCCTGGAAGATTCACATGGAACCTGAGAATACACCCAATTGAAAAGGAACATCATCTTCCAAACCATCATTTTCAGTTTCCATGTTAATCTTCCAGGGTGTAGATGTTTCCACGACTTGTTAGTGTTGCCAACTTTTGGACATTTTTGAACAGCTTCCGGACGCTTGGTTTTCTCATCAATCCGTGTGAACAAACCTGCCTTTTTTGTGTTTTGAATGTGATTTTCCTGAGGTTTCGGGAAGATACTCCAAATATTAGAATGTGAGTTACATTGAAACATGGCAAAACGGACAATGGATCATTTGAAGTTCTATTTCCTATTACAAAATGGCGATGTTCCAATGCCACATTTTTCGGTTTTCAGCAGAGGGTACTTCTTTGAAGCCCATTGCTTTGGAATTTCTAGGGGTGCGGGCTGCACCCAAGGCCTCCACAATCATTAGCCTTTAAAACAATAGGATCATAAGGTGATTGAGGACTAACAATAAGGTGAGTGTAGGTGTGTTTTTATGCGTCTGCAAATTAGTTGACCCATGGTGACCCCCTCCCCCCCCAAAAAAAATCTGGAAATCTTCCACTTTAATTGGAGACCACTGAGACCATAGGTGAATTTTTGGGCCCCTGATTTTGAGACATATTCGTTTACATTTTTTGAAATGGACTTTGTTGTTTGTGGTGAATTTTGACTTTCTACTTTTTTTTTTGATACTTTCGACAATTGTTGGGAAGATAGTTTGAAAAACTGTTTCCCTTTCGGAATGAACGGAACTGGTATATATACAAAAATAGATACGGTATGCGGTCCTACTTCAAAAACACGACATATTCTGGAGGCCCGAGTGCGGAAGATTTTGTGTGGCTTGGGTTTCAGCAGTTCCATGATGGATGGCCCTGTGAATGTTTTGCCTGGAAACCTGGGGAAGGTCGTTTGAGTGAAATCTTTGCAGCAGTTGTGTGTCCAAGAAGTATGACCCATAGGATCCATGGGACTGGTATACTTACCTACATGAAAACCATCAAAATCAATTAAATGTAGGTAAATTTATCATACATGGATGGTGTAGGTGATCGGATCTGTTCAACTTTGTTGTTTAAGTTCGTATTTTTTTGGCGGGGTCGACGTACTCAAGTGAATGTCAAATGCGCATTTGATGCATTTGGTGGTGGTGGTGGCTCTCACAAATGGAAGGATAAGGTATGGATCTCAAGATGGAAGCCACCATCTCTTAGTCTATTGATTTTTTTTTGGATCGGAGAGATCTCACCTAACCTTAAAACCCTTCCTTCAGAATAGGCGGTTTTTTCGGGTGAATCATTCCGTAACATGACATTACCCTTTAGCGGCTTGGTAAAGATATACAGTCTGAAACCTTCAGAAATCCCATTCCCAGCCAACCCACCAAACTTGGATAAATCATGGTAGATATATACGCTACCGGATCCTTCCCTCGAAAACTGGTGCGTTGAAATCCCCTATTTCCCAGGTCCGGAGGTTGGCGGATGCGTCCGGGGAACTTAGTGTTTCAACAAACCCGGGTGGGAAAAAACGCTTCACTGGAAGCTTCCGCGACCGGAAAGGCAAGTGGAAGAAACGATTTGTAGATTTGGTGGTTTACTACCCGGCACCTGAAACTAACAGACAGCTCGCACCTGAAACGCCAGGGTTGGAAGATGAGTTTTTTCTTTAAACAAAAAAAGGCTTAATGTTTTCAGGTGCTATGTGTTTGTGGGGGGAGTGTTTTTTCGACAAGTTTTTACCGAAATGTTGCATTAACTTAGGTGCCAATCCTCTTTTCTTGTCGAATAGGATTGGGGGATTCAGATCCCATGCCTTTGAAATAGGAGGTTAGGCATGGATTCAAAAAACCAAGGATACTCATGGATTCTTTGTATCATTGATTTGCCAGAAGAAACTGGATCCAATCCGAGATACTCCTGTCCTTTGTATCATTGTTCTGATTCATGTCCACGCATGGAGCCCTGTAGGCTTTAGGTGCAATCAAGATATATATACACCATTAATGTGGGCCATGTCAAGAATATGCCTGAAACAAACAGCCAGTAGTGGTTTCAAGAGTGTGTTTGTGTGTGGTTTTAAATCCCATAACATCTCATTCCGGGGAATATTGACTACACTCAATGGACTCTTTGAAATACTTCGAGTGTGTTGAAACCACGAGCTTGTTAAAACAGTGTTGGTTGCAGGGTGTTGACAACCCCCTACAGTATTCATGTTACAACTGATGAAGAGAAAATATGTATAGATATGTGAGTTGATGATGCTTGATTCCTTTAAAACACAACCTGAATGCGGTAGGTTTTGCCAAGTGAAACTTTTAACCCACCAACCTTGGGATGCAGCACTATCTACTGCTGGATTCCTAGCATGAACCCTGAACATTATGACTTCCAAAGATAATTTCACTTCCTTTTGTAAGGGGTTTCATGTTTAAATATAACATAAAATGTTCATATCTGTTTTTGGGTGTAGACGTAGATGTCATAGATGGATAGTATTACCCATGTCCAGAAGTCATTGTTCCAAAACTTCATTCCTTTACACTCCGAGGTGTCTCCCTAGCAAAGGCTCTCTTCCTAGAGACTGGGGAACTCAGAAGGGAGCCTTGAGATGATTCGAAACTGGATTTTTTTTTTGAACCAGGTCCTAAAAATCACACGAAACCCATAGGTTTGGGGCCTATTTTGATGCAGAATTAACGACTTGAAGGCCAAACAAATTGCAGACATTGATTGCAAATCTGATCACTTGGAAATTGATTTGCGCTGGAAAATGTCCTGATACTTTAAAACCACAGTCGCAGCATAGCAGTCAAATTACCCAAAACTTCACTTTCCATGATTGCTTTCCTTGTTTTGTATAGAGATACAGCCAACCGTTGGGAACCGATCTCCATGAGCCAATTCAAAAAACGGGATCGGATAGAGGAGCAACAAGCACGATTCGTTGAACTTTGTCGGGAATGCAAGCAGTTTGTCAATTGATTATACTGAACTTTCTGATTGGAAACCATCAAACACTTGTTCATGAGTGACAACGAGATTTGTTGTTTTTTCCTTGGCCTTTGACTTCACAATCTCAGCCAAGTTCACCAAAATTGACTGACTTTGCCTTCAGGCCTGACCTGTTGTTACTGGTGTGGATGCTCAGAAATCTACCACTAGTGGGGTGGCTAGATCTTTGTGTTCATACTATATACTATTTCTCTTCTGGCCGAGAATCACAGAAAATACATGACCCAAAGACAAGCTGAACATCCTTCGAGAATCATTCGAACCAGCATCCGGAAACTCATCTTCTAAACCATCGGAATGACTTTAGGGGCCTTGGGGTTCCATCCCGGAAGCTTCCAACAATCCCGCCCCAAGGATGAGCCAACAAATCACTTGGACTTGGATGCTGTGTTATCGGGCGGCCCAAGAAAAACCCACAGAAAAAAACACCGAAAGGTCCTGGCATTGGTTTTTTGGCTGCCATTGGGTGTGGCAATTTTCTTTTGGAACCAGGTGAAATTAGATAAATGGTGTTTTGTTTCTCTTCACTCTTAAGGTATATTCAAGATGGCAATGGAAGATCCACCTTGGATATCCAACTGCACCAGCAGTTAGATTGATAATCAACAAGTTTTTCATGGTGCATGTCATTGCACGCCAACCCAAAAAAAGATCCATGTTACTGTATCTAAATCGATACCTGGAGTGGAAGGAGGTATACTTATGATTTATGATCTATGATCAAATGCTGATGGGTAAACAACAGGCCTCGCGGGCCTCGGCTTTGCCACTCTCTGGAGCTGTATTCAAGAAGTATTTGTAGTATTTCTAGGCTGTGATATTGGGGGAGCTAAGGAGCTAGGGGTGATCTATTTCCCTACTAATTGAGGAGCTAAAGAGCCCCAGAATCTTCCAAATCACAGGGTAGATTTGTTTCATTGGGGGAATCCTTTCAAGATTATTTTTTTTGGAGTGGTGAGCACAAAATCCAGTTCTTTTGCTGATAAAAATCCTCATACTCGACCTTCAATATGGAAACAATTACCCTCTTTGGGAACTAACATATCCCCTCCCAAAGGTATTTTGAAGATGATTGTCCTATTTCCAAGGTGGGATATGTTAGTTCCCTGGAGAGTAATCAAAGTCAACCTCACTTGTTTGGTGCACATTTTGGGGGCATTCTGAGGCTTTGGTTAGACGAATACCTCAGCGAATATTCCAAGTCTGGAATCCTGGAAGCTGAAGATGGGAGCCGACAGTCCGACGGTTTTTCCATGACTCCCAAACGCAAAGCGTATGTTTTGGGGCTCCAGGTCCTTGTTGCTCCGGTGGATTGTACGTGGATGGCCTTGAGAAGTGGTAGGGTCAATCAGATTGTATAGGTATCATTAGAATGGTATATAGATCCCGTGAATTTTTATAGATACCTTTATGCTGATAGCTTTTGGTGGGAAAAAAGGGTGATGCAGCATCAAATGCAAGATTTTTTTTGTGAATCTCATTTTTGCATACTTGAAGTTTCAATTTAGGGCATCCATATGCTTGCACCTTCAGCCATTGATTGCGAGCAGGTCACAGTATGATAATAATCTCAGAACATCCTCGTTGCGACGATGAATCCATTGTATACCAAATGCACTCCAAACTTTACAACGAAACACAGAGGTTTGCATTTCTTCTAGAGCCTTTTTGTTTGGTTGGGATCAAAACGGTAGTGCAAAAACATCTGTGTCGCAGATTCGAAAAGTTGAGGTGTTGAACATCCATCAGAGAGATTGTTTCTCTCTCTCACTGGAGATTGGTAGTCAATACATGCATTGCTAGAACTTGGTTGAAGACAATGTCCCCCCCGTACATAATATGTTTTGCTAGTTAGTTGATTCGAGTTGATCACCGATGATAACAAGATAAGCTGATGTTCCAATCAATGTGAACGAACATGCCACTAGGGATGTTTTAGGTACCCTCCCCGAAGTTTAACAGTTCGCCCCTGAAAAGTTACCTTCCAACCCAATAGGAAAGGCGGATCGTCTTCCTTGGCCACCAGTTTTCAGGGGCTATGTTAAACTTCTGGGGGGTATACCCCCAGCAAACCCCAAGGAAAAACCATGGTTGGTTGATGGGTATAACTAGGGAATTTATCCACGAAAATAGTATCATCCAAAAGCCTTCCAAAATTCATCATCCCATATCCCATGTCACACCTTAGGACTTTGCTGGTGGTGTCTCACGATGCTGATTTCTTGGATTCGGTTTGTACAGATGTGGTACACTTGGAGGAGTCATTTACTTGGAGGATCATCCCAGTTAGTAAGTACCTTTGGACCCTAAAACCCTTTTCAACATGAAGGTTTTAGACCCTCAAAATATGGGTCATAACATGTCAGAACCTCTAAACATGAAGGTTGTGGGTTCCCATGGTAGTTAGTAACCCCCATTTATAAGCCATGAAACGGCCACTTATGAGGGCAACGTTGCCCTCTTAACCACTTACTAGATGGGATGCTCCTCCAAGTAGAGGGATGGGAGGATGGAGTTTTTAGAGTTGACTTTTGGCTTAATTACACCTCCGAAAAACTAAGATGGAATCCTGAAAATCACCTCTTGGAAAAGGAGAAACATCGACCCAAACCACCCATTTTTGGCAATCTGTCCCAAGATGCCTTCGCTGCACAATCATCCTTTAATTTTCAGGGTTTTTTGTTTTCGGTCATCCCGCAAATTGATATATAGTTACTTTTCGCAATTGCAATACTTGCACCGTGGAACGTGGGACACACCCAAACATGATACAGTTCTCCCAAACATCAACATGGACACCAACGATTCTTTTCCAAACCATCCCGTGGTTGGGGTCCATCTTGAATTTTTCAGGGTTTTAAAAAACCAATAGAGATCAATAGATTTAAACAAATCCAGCTGCTGGCGTTCCTTTTCGAATGTTACTGGGTCGGGGGATCACCCAACAAAAACCGTTGATTTCCAGGAGAAGAAGCTCATCCAGTACAAGGGCGGTTATACGGAGCCATCGGGGGTCACTCTCGGTTGGGACCCTTTTTTGTTGGGATGCTGGTACCTCAGAGGGACCACGAACAGATGAATTTTTTCAGCGGTGTGAAAGTAGATGACTGGCCACTTTTTAAAAGGTACTAGTAGATAAGCAGAAGGTCTATAGAACCATTGTAAACCAGCAGTCATGAGTCACAGGCAGTATCCATTTTTTTCTATTTTCCAGAAGCAAGTGCGGGCCATTAAAAAACTGATATTCTCATCAGGAGTTCCGGAAAGCTCACACAGCGCGTGTCAGAGAACGAGAGAAAGAGCCAGGGGTGCACAGCTAGAGTGAAGACAAGGGTTGTGACGGGGGCTCTGGATTCTTATGGATATGCTCCAGTAAACTAGCATGACAATGGAAAATCACCAATGTTTCATAGGAGATCATCTTCGAATGGTTATTTTTCCACTGTCATGTTAGTTTTCCAGGGCGGGATAGCCTTCCCAGAATGTTGTGTTTTTTTTTCAAATCTTGGATTCATGGCTACTCAATCAATGAATGGGATGAAAGTCCGATAATAACAATAACAATATGATATATTATAACTTGTAAAAAGGGCTACATAAATGTTGCTTATAGGAATGTTGATATATTTATAGATTTAGAATATACATATATAATATACTATCATACAGTATGTATATCTCTCTGCATATTTGCTTTGGTAATCCATGAAACAGATCGCCCTTTACCAACCTTAGGGATCCAAGTTTTCCAAAATCCATGGCGAAAAACTTCTCCAAGACTGGGTGGTTGCGCAACCATCGATCGATGTGAAATTTTGGCTCCTTTGGATGAGGAAGTTGTGTTCCTTTAATCATGGCCTTAAATATGATCCATAGCTGCCATAGCTGATTAGGAATCGCCAGGAGAATCGCTGAAATTGATCTTTCACTTGTTAGGAGGTCAGTGGTTCAGGTCCGGCAGGTTCCATTGTTTCACAGCAGCCAAGCGGCCACGACTGAAAAAAAACAGCGGCTGAGGGTCAAGAAACAGCAAGAGGACAAGAAGGCATTGCGATGTGACCGGGGCTTGATGTCAGAATAGGGGAATTAACTTGTACCAGCTTGTACTCAAACACTGGATTTGAAAAACAAGTGCACTGCCAGCTGCCAGTTCGGGTCCTAGTTCTGCCCAAATTATTGATGGGTCCAAATGACATCCAGTTGTTTATGCTGGGATTTCCTCTTGTTTTAAGTTTTTCGGGGTTGGTCAGTTGTTGTAAGTTGCCCAGATGGGTTGCATACTTACTCTCTTGGCTGAAACTATTTTGTTCATGTTAGTTGTATGAAGCCCATTTTGGGACAAAAAAAGTGTAGAAATATATAGTTATATTTGGGTACCCGTAGGATACATGTATGGTATATTTACCTACATTTGCCATAAAAATCAATCAAATGTAGGCAAATATACCAGTCCCATGGATCCTAGGGGTATATGTCAGACTTTGGAAGAATTCTAGGGACATCTCCAACCGAAACGGTTCACAACTTGATGTTTTTATTCACTGCCGACGTTCCGGTTGTCGCAATCCGGTTGTGTTTTGAAGCGACTTCACTTGGTCGAAACTGTACGTTATCTGTATTGTTTTTGTAATGACAATCTAGGTAGTGTAGAACATATACTTCAAGTGGTACATGTGCTAAACAATCCAGTAGGTACCAAAATAGTTGAGGGACATACTGATATTGTGCATTCTTTGGGATTGACAATCTACTGGTGACCAAAGGCCACCTGTTTCTTAGATGTGCCATGTAGGATCTTCATTTGACGATTTCATGAAGGCACACGTGAGTGAGGATATTGGTGTTTCGGCATTTTAGCTGCATCTTGAAGTTTAACCATGAGGATACTTAACCACTCTTGGAACGACAGAACTCTTTTAAAGGTGGCTCAACCTACTAACAACAGTTGTTTTGTTAAAACCTTGAGCTGTTGGAATATCTTGTCTTCCCATGCACAGGCTGGAAAGAAAGTTCACCAAGACGAGGTGTGCCTTGCGTTGTGTTGCGGTGTTGAGGTGTTACAGTTTTAGGACTTTTGAAGACCTTCGCTGCTAAGATAAACATAGGGATCCACTCCACCTATACCAGGATGCTGGAAACTTTAAGAGGAATTCTCTATACTCAAAATGAAAAGAATCTTGTCAACGTAACATCATCGATACAAGGGGGGCAAATCCAAAGGTATGCGATTTTCAATGACCAAATCTAGGGGTTCCCCGGGAGTAATCCGATGGTCGGTTGGTTTTCAACCGGGATTGAAAACCGGAGAATGGACGATGGCCTTCCATAATCCCAACCAACCAAGGGTCGTATTTTTTTCCCTCAAGAAAAAGTGAAACCGCAAGGAGTATATTTGAGATCCCGAAACCATCGGGGGAGATGGCTGGAGCTAACCACCAGGTTATGGAATTCCTGGCTGAACCAAACAGGTAAGAGGATCCTGCTTGATTGGAACACATGTATTTGATTTCTACTTACTTATACCAATATGGGCTCTGCCGCTCTCATCGTCAGTGTTAATGGTGAATACACTTAACCCTCCAAAATCAACTGATGGTGTCACCTCCTTAAAGGGAAGTGCTGTTTCGCCCAAAACCTCGCCTTAACAAAGTTGTGCTGGGATATGGTTGGCTCGTTGAGAGACTTCTTTGTTTGGATGGTACCTGAAACAGGCTAGCTGCTAGTTTTTATTTTGGGGAGAGTGTGAACCTAAGGACAGCTGTAACAGCCCTTTTTGGGCAAAAAAACACAAGCCCTTTGTGATGCCCAAAACACCTTCTAGCCCTTCTATCTGACGATCTCCAACTTGTTGTTTCGGAGAAAAATCTGTGAAGTGAACTATTATGGCATTTGTGGAGTATTTCAGCTGTGGGTGCACTAAGAGGGATCTACACAATTCAGGTCTGCTGACTCGGAACTTGTGTTTTTTTGGTCAAGTTGTTGAGTCCCAAAAAATCGGCAGGTGGTGGAAAAGATCAAGGATTATGTTCGAGCCCCATGGAGACAGCATGCTGATCTTTGCAAGTTAGACATTGGCAGAAATCTAGGGCAAAACATGTGTTTTTCGCATTCTTTTTGGAAGTCCCTGCGGAATTTCTGCACTGACACCATTTGAGTGAAGAAGTAATGGGGCCAATGCAATGACATGAAATGACAAGGCTAAGCCTCTCAAAGCTGTGACTTTTCAAGTTGGTTTTGAGTTCGGCTGCAAATTTACTTATTGAAATCAGTAGCTGAACGTTTAAGTTGAAGCTACTTCCATTTGATATACCGCTGTGATTCTATGATGAATTAAATACGATAGATCACGACCAACAGCTGCAACAGTTCTGCATCCATAGGGTCCATTGATACCCCAAATACCGGGTCAGTTCGACACACATCACTGCAGCCGTAAGGTATGTTCATCGGAGTTGTTATTCTTGTGTTACCTGGGTAAAAGAAGTGTTTTTTGCTGAAACATGCGCCTCTAAAGTGGCAAGAAGTGCTACAAAACCACATGTTTTTTTGCAAATGATTCCACTACTTCGCAAATCACTGCTTCAGGGTCAGGTTGCTTTTAAAAGAGGACGGGTATATTTTGATTGCCAAGAATAGTGTCAAAGGATCTAGAGGCAACGGCTTCAAAATAGTTTTAGAGTGTCGTAAGATTGGTCATGTTTAGATACATGGCAGGGAACGATCACATATCCCACCTTAGGGACAAGGAACGAATCATCTTCAGACATTCTTGTAGTTTCCAAGAGGGTACACTCCGGTCAACCAACAACATAGCCATAGAAAATTCACCAGTTTGATGATATTTGTATACCAGGAAAAATATGAGATTTGTTCATGGCCGGAAGGGTATGTCCGCCCAGGTGGTGAAGTTTCGATTCTTGCCTCCACGTGGAGATGATCGTGGTGGTATATCAGTACCTCGGTCTAGCAGTTTAAAACCATCGTCTTAACCATCCACATTGATTTTTTTTTAAATTACGGACACCTCCAAAAGACATATGATTTTTGTTACCCTTCAAGGATAAACTCAGGATGTATGTTTGTAGATGTTGATTTTTTTTTGTGCACTAACATGTTCACTCACTGTCCACCGAACAGCGAGTTTGGAATCCAAGTTTTCAGAGAAAAAACATATACAGGAGCCAGGAGCGTGTGATTTCGTGATGCTGAGAGGGGAGTAACAAGTACTTGCAAAAAGATGATGGCCATTGAAAGTTAAGACATCGACTCGTTCTGCTGTTCAATGATGTGATTCACAGGAATTTTATGGTAGTATATTCAATGGTAACTGTTGTTGCACAAGAAATATCTGGAATTTGGGGGTGTCCGGGGTAATCCCAATTTCTTGGATACCATGGGTGCCTTTCATAAAACCATGCGTTTGGCCATCAATTAGGAGGTTCCCATCATGGAAAGTTTTCATGGTCCCAGCTACCTGCTACCCACCTACCAGGCACCTAGAGCCACTTGATGCTTGATGGTTTTTGATTTTATCAGAAATCTCATCCTGCGGGATTGATTCATGTATCTGACATGGGTTTGCTGCAAGCATCAACTGTGTAGCACACCATGTGATTTTCATAGGTAACAACACTTCTAGCTTCAATTGTAACTTAAGGGTTGATGCTTTTTAGCTTTCAGTTGGACTGTTTCTCAGAGTTTTTCAAGCAAAACTGACAAGAATGAAATTCATCTACATTCCCTAGACATCCAAACATCTGCTGAGAAGGTATTTGGATTTTGGACCCTCCAAATGTACCTACAACACCTTCTCAGAAGGTATTTGGATATCTAGGGATTTGTGTTATTACTCTTGGATTGTCTAGGGATTGGTTGGATACTTGCCGTTGACCTGCCGAAATCGGCCTTCCATAGGTGCATGATGTGGATTTCAGCTACACAGGCAGGAATGGTTGCTACCGGAATGAAGCTACCGTTGTACCTTTGAGCTGGTGTACATTTGCAACAAATTCTTCCTCACCCCAAATGGTGGTTTAGTAAGGGAAATCCTATCATTTCCGGAAAATCTATTATAATTTGGCCAATTATTTTTTTAAAACAAACCACAGTGCGTCAATGATAGATGCACACTTGCCTTCACTTTGATGGACTGAATTTCCTGAATCGTGAAAACTCGTGCCCAAAAGATGGAAGAGACCATTTGTATGCATTGCCTGAAACTGATGGTTAAACAAACCAAAGGAAAATCCACATCAAACGAGTTCCTGGATGCTAGCAGGGCTCGAGAACAGCTCGACAGACATCATGAAGTGAAGCTGCGTCGTTGGGCTTGAAAGTCAAAGTTGCAATGGTCCATGGCAAGTACTGCCGATAGACATAACTCAGGTAATCAATGCAACATAGCAATGACAATTTCTAGGTTCTTCATCTTTTTTCCAATAGGACTAAGAATACCATGCTTGCTACCTTAGCCAAAAAACGCAGGGTAATCAATCCAGCTACCCACTTTGAGATGATAGATATCTACTGTGTATCTATAATCTTTATGATATATAATAGATATAATATATATAATATATATATATTAGATATAATATATATATATAATATATATTATATGTAATATATATTATTTATTTATATAACATAACATATATATATATTAACCGATTAACTATGATGGATTCTGTTCTTCAAGTTCTTTGCGTTTTTGAGATCCCCCCCAAAGTGTTTTTTTTGGGAAAAATCAACCGACCGTCTCCCTGGATTCCTTGGCAAGGCAAAAAGCCATGGTTACTACATGGCTTAAACTTCCGCGTTGATGCCTGGGAGCACAGGACGAGTCCAAGTTGATGATGTGAACATTTCGGGGGCAACTCCTAAAATGGGTGGGTAAAACCCCAACAAACCCATGGGGTTTTCCTACCAAAAATGGATCATTTTTGGGGTGGAGATTGGGGGTATCACCATTGAAGGAAACAACCATTTGAATTATTTTGGTAAGAGAAACTACCAATCAATTTGCTTTTGGATGGTTAAATGATCCAGTGAATCTAATGTGCCTTCAATCATTTGTTTGTACCTCCTGTTGAAACGTTGGTGAATGAAGGCTTTTACACCTTGCAGACAATGTCAGAACACGCATTCTTTCTTGGGTAGTGCTGCCAGGGGCTAACAGACCTTCACATGGAAATTTACACAATTTCCTTATAAACCATTGAAGGCGAGTGCGAAGGGAGATCACCCCCATGCGACAGTGGGCGTTACTTAGATGTTAGACAACAAGCCATTTGCTCTACTTTGAGTATGACTCGCAGAGATAGATCTTCCACCCACTATCATTAACCATGTCTACGTCGTGTTTGTCTTCCGAAATTTTCTAAGTTTTTCCAAGCACATCCATAAGGATAGCTGCAAAATGCACCGAGCTTTGTGCCCCAGAGTCATTTGTTTGTTTTTGGGCTTCCTGAAGTTGGGCAGAAACGTATCATTTGATTCATTTGCTGCTGTGAATAAAGCAATGAGCTCATGTCCACCAAAAAATATCAACACTGCCGCAGTTTTAAAATGCAAGATTGACCAACCTTCCAATAGCGATTCCTGGATGCTTAAAAAAGACGATCCCAATCCTTCCTTTTCGGGGCCCGGTAGGCACTGGAGATTCCTTTCAGGGGCGGAACTGTTAAACTTTGGACGGTGTATGATTTGTGTATGCTACCAACCCCATAGGATCTCCATGTGTGGTATATTTTATATACCTACATTTACCATAATAATCTCAACCATTCATGTAGGTAAAATATATACCATTCCTATGAATCCCCATGGGAACAGGATAGCATGATCTGTTGAAAATGAAGTTCATGGGGGTTTCATGTCGCAAGCATCTCCCCATTCACCAGGCTGCCACGCGGCTGGCAGTTTTGGGGCCCAATGGTGCAGGTCAGGGTCAGGTTTAGTGCTGAGAATACCACATGGGTTTAGGCAATTTTTTACGGACCTTTCTCGCTGGTTGGTCACCCCGAAAGGTAGTGAAGAGTAAGGGAATCCTACCCAAAATGGCCGCAACGTTCAGGTTCAGGATTTATAATAGATTGCCCAGATTGGTTTAGCCACTTGATGGTTGGTTTATGATTATAGAAAAGTACTCTGGGGGTGAAACTTCAAAAAAGAAAAGAGAATCACCCGGAACTTTGGGGAATATTTCCTACAATGACTTATAATATGATTGACTTCTTATATAAAGCTTAACATTGTGGAGGTTTTGAACAAACACACGTGATCTTGGGATTCAAGTTATACCTGTTGTATGTAATACAGATCGAGATGTATACGTACATACTTTATGTGAAATATACGTATAGATACTGTACTATATAAATATATATATGGATTTATATAAATATATGTTTTCAATTCCACCATTGACCATAATTTAAATCAAAAGCATCGATTGAAGTAGGGTCCATCATACGAAGCGCCTTTGCTCCAAAGCCCGTCAACATCTTGGGTTTTTTGAATGTCGGTGTTACTGTTATATTTTTTGTGGCTTCCGTTACCTAGGTATGGTGGTGTTCAAAGGTTATTGCACTCCTGTAAACTAACATCACCATGGATTTTGGATGGTATTTACCAGGAAAGATGTTGGAAATGTGTGTTCTTCTTTGTGGTTTGCATTACCTATATAGGTATAGTTTCGATCTAAATCCCCAGCCAGGATGCCAGTCACCACCAGGACTATTTATATCTCTATAGTAGGGAATCTCCAACAACAACACCTTCAAACTTGCCACTGGCATCCTGGGTGGATGGAAGAAGCCAATTTGATGAGCGAATTGTTTCCAATGGGCTGACACCACTGGCCTAATTGTAGTAGATCTTCCAAATCCAAGAATCTCGAAACACAAAGGAAAAACTACCACCACATACTACATACACCTGAATTTGAAGGAAACTATGATACCACAATGTAGTGACTATGAATTTTGTATTTGTCTTTATTTTGTCCATTGCCGTAGTGGTTTTCCATGTGCTTCACCTGTATCTATGGTCATCCTGGTCGCTCAAGCCAGGCAAGTCCACCTTGCTGAATCTGTTGGCCAAAATCGAACAGCCGTGTAAGGGTGATATTGCAAGGAGGCTCAACACAGAAATGGTTCAGCAACCTTCACTCAATACGGTTGATGCTTCAGAAAAAATTTTTGGCGATCACCAGTTGATGATATAGTAAATCTCCCATTATTTTTACAGTGTTTTAATATGTCCCAGGTGGGTGCAGGAGTTTTGAACCATCAACAGTAGGTTACAGAAAAACCTCAGAAGTAAAAAGATGAATGCATAAAGATAGATGTTCATGTGAAAGATATAGATTCATATTTCTAAAGAAACAAACATAGGATGACAAATAAAGTATCAGGATTTTGTTTTAGACTTCAGTAGGAAACAGATGAACATGCTGTTTACAACGTTACCAGCATAGGAATGATTATATATACAGTAAGAGCATTGGATCTAAAGTTGGATCGAAAGTGAAGGGGAAAAAGGCAACCAAAAAGATCGATGATGAAGTCAGTTTGCGTAAAGGAAGGATAGCTTTCCAAAGTTCCTGTCAATCTATTGTTTTGGAGTCGGAGTCACCCTGTTTTTCACACTGCATTTTGTAGCATGCTGTGGCCCACAGAACCCTGGAACAAGAGGTTGGTGAATAAGGAACCCCCTTTGATTTTTAGAGATTAGAGGATTGAAAAGACACTCAAAATTGATTTTTATCCACGTTTCCAATAGAGACTAGAATGCACAAGTCCTATTTCTAACTGACATTGGGTCACGTTGGCTACTTGGATTAAGCCATCACCACAGTCACACGAGTAGAATCCACAGTTTTGCTTGTGAACGTTTGTTAATCTAACGAGGAAACTACTCGTAATGTTTCCAGAAGCGCGAAACTTCCCAAGTTCGGCATCCAAAGGTATAGGACTCCTGCTAAACAAAATCTGCTGCCCTCCCCCCCTCAAAAAAAAAATCAACAGGAGAGGCCGAGTAAGTTTCCCCCTCCAACTTTTCAGAGTGATTCTAGGTGGTGGTTTCAAATATTTTTTATTTTCACCCCTACCTGGGGAAGATTCCCAATTTGACTAATATTTTTCAGATGGGTTGAAACCACCAACTAGGATTTGATTTTTTGGGGTGCCTGAGGTTCATTCTCGTGGCCTCACAGTTTGTCGATATTCACAACACTTCGATGAAATCGTGGGGGAAACTGAGCCAAGAAAATTTGAGGTTTCAGGCGTTTTTTGAGTTCAACTGGCCTCAAGGGGGCCGATTCCTTGGGGTGGGAAACCTCCCCGAATGATTGTTTCAATGTTTTTGGAAATATCAAGTTCCAGATGGTTTCCAAGAGCTCCAATTTGATGTGATTTCATTGTTTTTTGTTAAATATCCAGTATTTTAGGTTTCCAAAGATGTTTTAATCAAAATCATAGCCGCCAGCCTCAAGGTAGCGGTGAGCAGGCAGTCGTAACCCCGTGAACAGCTCTATGAGGTGGTCTATAGTAGTAGCAAAAATCACCCCCCGAAAACAAAACCAATCCAACTTAAGGAGGTGGTGAAATATGAAATTGATTCACAGAGATTTCTTGATGATGATGTGTTATATTTTTCATATCTGGGGAAACTCATATCCATGTCGGAAATAAATAGAAATTTCAACAGACTGCAATCAACATTATCTCAGCAACAAAGGGTATTATATATATATATGTGGCATTTCTATCCTATCCTCTTAACAATGGAAAAGTTATATACCATTTGCAGCTGGATACCTATTATCCATAGGATCCATGGGACGATTGTATAGTTTCCTACATTTACCATATAGAAATTAAACCATTTATGTAGGTAAATACACTAATCCTATGGATCCTATGGATATTTCCAGTGAATTTCAAGGTAGCACTCGCTGCAGGCACCGGCATTAAAACTCTCGGCAGTGGAGTTCTTGACTTCTCCAGCAACTTTGCTTTATTGAAAGCTGTTGAAGTTGTGTTTTGTCGAAGGATGTCAACATGGTTTTTAGTGCCAAACTTCCTTGTATGGTTGGTTATTTGGGGAAGCTTATGTAATCATTGAAATTCCATACTTTTCATGGGAGAGGCATCCAAAAAATAAAGTTGCATCAAAAAGAAAATGCATTTGCATATCAAAAATGCATCAAAAACAAACACGTCCAGAAAGCGGGGTCCGTCCAATTTGCTCAAGATGTCCTCATGGCAGAGCCATTTTACCTGGAAGGTGACTGGGCCCTGCACCTTTCACAGCGCATTGTGCAGGCTGCATTATTACTCATGACAATTGGACCTGAACAGCTCTGGCGGAGATGAGATCGAAGGTCTTAAGGCCGTGTCGTGGCAGTGGGGTGGGGATTTCTGATTATACCAAATTTTGGAGTTTTGCGGACTGCAAGCTATGTTTCCATTGGCTACGGTTAGCTGCGGTTATTTGTTCCCAATACGTTGTTGTGCACAACTTGGAGACTTTGGATCAGGTCCAAGTCCAGAAGCTCATGGAGGAAAACAGGAAAGTCACTGAGGAAAACAGGAAACTCATGAGGACAACCAGCGCTGGAAGCAGGGATTCCCCGTGGGGTCTCGAGGTGAGATCTCTTGGCGGAACTATGAGATGTTGAGAGCAGTCGTTGTAGACCATTTTTCATGAGGAACGGAGGGGGAGATGTTTTGTTTCGCAAGTGGAGAAGGCCTTTCCGTATCTTGATGTCAGATGGCCACTGGGACACCCATTCACAACCACACCACACATTACACGCCATGGTTTTCAAACGCAGATGGGAGGCGAAGGAGCTGTAGAGGAGGCAAAACGCTTGACGGAGGGAACCCGCTTTTTGCGTTAACGGCATGCTCGCAGCGGCCAGCAACTGGGTTGAGGTTTCTACGAAGGCAGCCATGAATGTAATGACGAGGGCAAGGCTGTCCGGACGAACAGAGGGAGCGGAGGTACATGCAGTGGCCCTTGCGGTACGAGTTGCTGGGTAGAAAGGGGGCTCAGGGAGTTCCACCCAGGCTTTTGGGACAAAATTTCCCTTCAGTGATGGCGTTGCGCCTTGCGCTATGTGTGCAGAGGTGGATCAGTTGTAGTCTTTTTGGTTCCAAGGCCGGGTGTCCTCGACAAATTGGCCAAAGAATTTGGCCACAGTCTTGACGGCATCCAACTTTCCCCTTGTGAATGTCGGCAATTCTTTTCTTTGCGCCAAAGGCTGGAGAGGCTAGACGGAAGGAAACAAGCAGGAAAGGAACGAACGGAAGGAAGGAACGAAGGAAGGAAGGAAGTCAAGAGGGAAGGAAGGAATTGAAGGAAGGAGCCAAGGAAGCCAGCAAGTCAAGAGGGAAGGAAGAAAGATGCTTTATCGGTAAACATTGTATACATCAAGTTCCATCAAGTTCCCAACCGCCCTCCTTTTGGTACAGGTACAGTTTTTGCAACCTACCTTTCGGTGCCCAGAATGGGGAATGTGAAAAGGGCTCAAAATGGACACCATTACACGCATTGATGTCGCCTCATACACTGACCATGTTCAGTCGAGTCCGGGAGGTTGTACGCGCGGCGTTTTTGTTAGACGCCGTTTTTCTTGATTCATGTGTTGTTTCGTTTTGTTGTGTTTTGTTTCTTTCCTTCGTTCGTTCGTTTGATTCTTTGTCAGTCTGGCTTTGTTGTTTAAAAATGGATGATTTCGTATTGCGCAGGTTTCCCGACCGCACTGCCTTCATTCACCAAACTTGGAAGATGGGACCCTGCCAAAAAGATTCCTTCGTGGATTCTTGGGCTTTCCATTTACAGTGGATTTTTTGTGTCGTGTGACAGTAACACAACAGCATCATGATGGCGGAGCAGACCTGTTTGCGCACTTTCACCAAATAGATGGCAATGAAGAGTCGGCGACATAGCATTTGGTGTTTGGTTTCGCTTGTGTGGTTGGCTGTTGCAGTGGCTTAATCCACTCGAAGCCGCACTTCTGCAGGTCAATTGTGACCTGGCGTTTCTTGGCTTGCGCGATCCAACAGCTTTTCCCTTGTGCATTGGCGCAGGGTGCACGGTTGGAGGGCAGCACGTTGGACAGCAGGGATTGAAGCGACTGAGATGGAAACAAATCCACGGGCAACCTTTCTTGTTGTACTTGGCAATGTGTTTGAACGTTTGGAATGTCGCTCACCGATTTTCTGGGATGTTATTTTTTTGTATGTCTCGGTTTCCGAAGGCGCCTACATTGGCAGAGTTGGTTTTCCTTGGTTTCGAGTTTCGAGCTGAACTTTCATGCTGTGGCATCCCTTTGGATTGGAACAACTGTTGTGCAACATTGGCATGATGAACATGGCGATCACTGTGCGCTTTGTCAGATTGGCCAATCCTTTGCAATTTGCTACGACAGAGGCCAGCAGAAGCCGCCATTGCACAGCCGCCGCCAAACTTCCAAACAATATGCAAGTGGAGATTCCCGTCCACATTGACCAAAGGATTGAATGGATTCCTCATGACATTGTAGGCATCACCTGTCATCGTACCAGTTCAGTTTGGTCAGGACATTATCAGCCTTCTGTTTTTGCTGGAAGCCGGTGGTTCCACTATTAGTATAGCAGCGTACCTGGTACCACCACTGAGATGCCTTCACAAACTGAGCTTGGATTTCAGGCAGGTGTGGTACAGCCAAATTTTTTGCACTAACCAGCTACTCCTGCAATTTTGGGCATGCTACAAAAGAAGACTGGAGTTTGCGCAAGACTGCCTAAACTACTAAAAGGTAGCCGGTACAACAAACTGTCGTTACTGCGGCCAGCACGAACGCTTTCCCATTCACAAAGGCGTGTGTGTAAAAAAATGGCCCTCCAGCAACAACACAGTATTTGGGGGGGACGTGCTGCATCCCGCACAGGGACAGCCACTGCATGTGGGGGGAAGGTGCGGCATCCTCGACAGCGACAAGCATTGTGTGTGTATGCAGTCTTCGTAAGATTTAAACCTATCCCACATCAAGAACCCCGTGGCCTGCAAGTTGAATGAGACACCAAGTAGTCATGTTCGAACTTGTGGAATCCAGATCTTCAAAATAGTGCCTTCTTCTTCCGATATTCAACTACTAGAGTCCATGAACCCAGAGGAGTAGACTCAGTCTGTCATCACCTGTGCAGGTGGGTGCATTCCTCATCGACCTTCTCACCAGGTTCGCCTGGGATGAGGCAGGGCTGGAAGCGAACAGTCAACGACTCCCGCATGCAATGGCGGACCTCATGCGTCCACCATTGCAAGTCTCACACCGGAGACCAATTGAAAGCTTCCCCCTAATCGATTCAATGGCGCCTCGGCCTACTCTGGGGCAGATCTTCTTGCCTGAGCGGCACTATAAACTCACGGCAACAGCAGGGCACCAGCAGTCACGGGTTACGATCATTTCTTTTTGGTGCAAATGTATATTTTTTTGATCCTCTTTTGCTTTTTGGTGTGATCTTTTTTGGGTCAGCCTTTTTTAGTGGGACTTTCCGACAAGCGGCTAGATACTGCTAACTGTCCATTCTATACCATACCTTTGCTCTCAGTGTAAGATCCTTGCATTCCTTTTGTGGTTCAAGTTTTCACATCAATACCCACTTTGACAACGCTCTTAGTCAGATTCCATTTTCACGAGTAGTTTTTCAATCCAGGGGTCATACTTCGGTTCCTTTTCCACTGAGAGACAATAGTTCCTTGGTCCTCCACGCAGCTGGAACACGCTCTATATATCCCGTCCATTGTAAGCCTTGTCATGCATTTTGCTGTTCTCTTGGATTTTGTATGGTTGTTGGGTAAACATATTATTCCTGTCATTGTGTGAGCAGCTGGGAACCCAGCTTTACAACTTACCGAAGCGCTCTACCAATGCGCAAGCAATGGTGTGTGGGGAACTAGGATGAAGCAACCTAATAACGCACATTGTGGACATTTATTCTAGCCCTTGAACACTTACCAGGCCCCCAAAAGAAGCAACCTTCCAACCATTCTTTCCAGGGTATTTTAATTTCTGTAGTATCAAAACAAAGACCAACAACCAATTTTCACATTTATCACGGTTAAAGAAGTGAGTAGTGGGGGCAACGGGGCAACGGGGTGGTCTTTCCAACATACCCAACGCACACAGCATTCGCTCATAGAAGGTTTGGCTTCGGAATATCCATAAACCAAAAAACAGATGAATGGACGGACTGCAAAAGGTATTCTGTTTTTTCCATGGGTTTCCCACACAAGAACATCAGTTGTTTGCTTTCCAGGTGGAATATTTTACATTTTTTGTTTCAAAACGTTGAATGAAAACTTGAGGATTTGCGGCGTTTTGGTGCCGGCACTGAGAGTCCAGAGTGTCTTGGAGTACGAAAAATGTGTGGAATTCAAAAACACAAAATGCGTTTTAAAGGTTTCTTGGGTTGTTGTCTCTGGTGTAAATGTATAAATATACGTAGGTTAGTAAATTACATATATTGGGGTGGTGTTGGCATTCGTTCTTATGTGTCATCTCTTCCGAACTATGGGTCATTTGGGTTCTACAAAAACAGGGTCCAAGTTCGAAGCCTGCAAGCAGGAAGGTACCGTAGAATTGATATGATTTCATGGACGTTGTGTAAGTGTATAGAAGTTTTCAAGAAATGTCACTAAAATGTTTATAAATCCAGGCCCTTTCTTTTGTTTTTTTTTAATTGTTGCAATCTTGAACCCCCATCCCTGAAAAACAACTGCTTCGAATTTGATGATATTGATGTACGCCATGTGGTCGAGCGGACACTTGGGAGGTTGAATTTGGGCCAAACTCTGGGGAATATCTTAAGTTATTTAGGTTCTTAGGGGAATGGGGATGATGAGAAGATATCCACCTATTTTTTCATGAAACGAAGATGTTGAACCAAGAGGTAGTTAGGAATGAATTTCAAGAATTGTGTGTCAGCTTTGTCCAATTCATTTTTGAAATTTCCAATGAAGCGTCAGGCAGATGGAGGACAGCCACAAAAAATCCCAATCAAAAACGTGCTTCGATTTTGTCAAGGCTACACGTTCATATCTCTTGTTTGGGGGTGGACTATACAAACAGGACCGGCTTAGGGTTGAAGATGAAGATCATGCACCTGTTTCTTTTGTCATTTTTAAGGGGCATGTATAGCAAACCCCACAAAAACATGTCTCTTTGATTCCTGGTGGGGATGCTATTGAATGTGCTTAGCCCCTGTGACTAACTTTGTTTCTAGCAAGAAGTGGGTGATGCTTTCGAAGTGCATCCATTCTAGTTGAAATCCTTAAATGCTGAGCAACCTTGAGCCTCAAGAAACACCAGATAAATGACACAAGTAAACCCCCCATTTCCAGTGGTTTCAAAGAGCCAACTTTCCTCGCAATTTTGCTAAGGTTGGCTCACAAGTGCCTTGGACAATTTGGTTTGCCAGGAACCTCAGGTTTTGGGAGGGCTCGGTTCACAAACAAAAACAGTTGGAACCTCCCAACCCCAAATTGAGTTGAAATGATCAGCATTTATCAGACCTTTTTTGGGGAGATTTGATTTGTCAGCCCCCCGATTTGTCAAGCAACAAAACGTTGGCGGCTGCTTGAAAGGTGTACATACTCATGCATGTTTTTAAGTAGGCTTATGAATTCATATGATTTCATCATTGAACATCTAGTAAGGATTCCCTTGGAATCCTTTGATATCCCAGTTGATATAGGCAATGAAGCACTTCATTTGAGTCCTCAACATCGCTCACACATTTCTGGTTTGGGCCTTCTCAGGCCATCGCATGCACACAAACGTCCCATGGATCAACTATCTGGTGGACAAAAGGCCAGGGTAGATCCATGATTGCAATGGTCAGTCGGGTCAGTATGCATTGATTGCAATGATTGTAACGGTGATTGAGGCCAACTCAAGATGATTTGTTGGCATTGGCATTGATTGTAATGGTCGGCAGGGTTGGATCAACAATTCATAAGTCCACACTAAGGATTTACCACTCAGGTGTAAGTGTAGGGGTTCGAATACAGAGGTTTAAAACATGTCTCTTTCGCCTAGTAAGTTTGTTGAATAGATACCTGTAATCATTCTTCCTCATGGTTCACTGGAAAAAACTAAGGAAACATGATTTGGGGTAAGCGATGAACGGGAGGAGGGGACTTTTGACATTTTTCCCTACAGAGCTTGGGATCAAGAATCACTGTAGGAGTATAGGCAATATCAGAGCTGCCTGTCCCCAAAAGCAGTTCTCTGTAGACCATGTTGGTTTGGTAGGTGGTTGATTACTGATGTGTAAAGACTATGTTCAGTAAAGCACCATGGGAAATACCTCTTGTCAGTCCATCTCAGTCCCTAGTACCATGGTGAGCCCCTGAGGGATAAGTATACTTTTCCCACCGATTTACAAGGAGAGAACTTTGAGTTTGCAATAACTAGGGTAGAACTGTTCTCATAGTTGTTACTATTCACTGAAGAGATTTGCGCAAAGCATGTGGGACAGATATGAATGTCCTGTAATGGGATGATATCAGTGTTTCTCAAAGGGTCCTAGGATGTCCTAGGTACTTATCTTCCCTTAGCACCAATTGATTCTCAACGGGCCATTTCAGCCGTCAACAGTTTCGATAGCTTCACTTGAGCAACATCAAATGGAGATATAGCCGCATGGATGTTCTACCCCCCCAATGGCAATGAAACTGAAACCACAAATGAAACATGAATACTATCTATATTTGAAATGCTGGAAGTCTTGGAAGGGACTCCTGATACTAATCAAATGATATGAATATATATATATATAGTATCGATTTTAACTTACATGACTGTTCAGAAATACCCATGTCTTTGGTGTAGATAGTTATGCTGACAATTGTCACCACTCAAGTTTGGGAGGGCTGATTCTGATGAACAGGCTCGCGTATGTTTTGCCAGCATCACCTGTAGGCGGGGCCAATGTTTCACATGTTTTTTGTTTCAAACACTTTTGTAGATGAGACGTATTGCCATGTAGATGAGAATTTCCTGAGATAAATATTGATGTTTGGAGATCCAGTTGTGACAAAGACATCATGACTTCGAAGCATGAATCCTGACTCAGGGACTGTTTGAAGATGATATCAGTCTGAAAAGTGTCATGTGTATATTTGGTCCAATTGAAACTAGTTACGACAGAAACTCCCAAGACCAAACTTTGCGAACTGGTAGTAGGAGATTCTTGCTCCATGGATCATTCTAAAGACCAGCCACTTTGTTTGGTCTTTGGCTTGCAGGGTTTACAAAACATATTGGTAACACCATTCAAAGAGGTTTGTGTTGTCACGGAATTCAAGGTGTACAACATGTTTTGTGTACAGGATGCAGCTGGAGATGTTTGTTTTGAAGTTCAATCTATATTGGTACTGTTGATGGTTCAGAAATCCCAAACAACCACGGTTTGGATGTTTTTGAAACCTTGTAAACAATGGGATAAACTACCAACCGTATTTTTTTCCTGTCAAGTTTGCATGCCCAAAAGATGACAGGAAACCGGAGATTTTAATTCTTGATGAGCCGCCCGCAGCCCTAGATTTCATGTTCGCCGTCGTTTGGGAGATAGCGTCAAGCAAACATATGGCACTTTGGATCTCAATTAAAGTCGGAATGTTTGGAAAAACTGACCTTCAGTCAGATGGGTTGAATACTCGTAGTTGACTCTATAGTTTGGTATCAAACACGCAAGTAGAATCCTCCGTTTCTTTTTCTACCCAAGGACCAATCACTTGGACATCGAAAGCGTCGAAGCCTTGATTGATGCTCTCAAGAGGCGAAATTGTGAAGAATTGCCTGTTCTGGAAGCATTCGGCAACTAGTTCCTAGGGTAGGTAGTTGGACCTCTGAGTAATCGACTTATCCAAAAATGCTTCAAGTTGATGCTAGACTCGAAAATCTTTGGGATGCTTTGCATCACCCAGAGTTGGTTGTTTCCAGAAGATGATTCTTACATTTGAGCACCCAACCCCCCAATAGAATCCTGAGCTCCATTTGGGTGCTCCTAGCTCAATTTCTTGCAATTGCTGTGACCCTAGTAGTTAAATGTTGTGTCACCCTCATGTTCACCATTTAGATTATAAACTCCTTTATCAATAATTTCATCTCACGGCGAACAGCAAAATTTCTAAGAGCTATGTTTTTTCTCCATGAAAGCCGACAACTATTTTGATCTTAAGTGAAACACACCAACCCAAACCACCCAAGCTACTTATGCATGATAAATGTAATGCAAACAAAAACACGTACAAGTAATGGCTTCTGACGTTGCTCCCATCAATTTTTTCATCAGTTCATCAAGGTTTCTTCCAACTTCTGAGCTTTGGACTCAGAAAATTACACCGGTTAAGCTAAAGGGTGATTATCAAGGGCATCTTCACAAAAACGACATGAGGGCCTGGCTCCAAAAAATTGCTTAGTAAGATCACTCGACCCATTTAACATCCTCACACGACATGGGACAGGATGGTAGAAAGGTAGTTATAATCCAAATAAGCCTAAGCCCAGCAAATTACCCTTTAGATCCCTATAGTTTGTAAGTTGGTGTGCACCCTGAAGTGTTAACATGGATTAACCCGAAATTACACTATTTTACGATGTTTTAATTGAGTTACCTTTTCCCGTGTAATTTCCATGGATGCATCCAAACAGTCCCAGGGTTTTCCCACCTTCGAGAGGTTTCAGGGCGGTTTGGTGCTGGTCTCCCACGATGCGAGATTGATCCAGGCAACGGTTGCGGCTGGTGTTTTCATGTCGTGAACCTCGAGTAGTTTTACGTTTGTTGTTCTCTACAAATTGAAATGCAAATGGTTTATTATGCGATTTTTGATGACCTTTCTCATAACTGTATGGACATGTTTGATGATTATAATGATTTATGTTTATATCATTTATATGGAATAACATTGTATATCTACAGGAAATTATGCAGTCTATTGTTTGCGAAGAAGCTGGATTTGCTTGATATGATTTTGGCTTATTCCACTTCAGAGACCCATGGTTGTTTGGGGGGATTTGGATAAATTCCTACATGAAACAAACTTATATAGATATTTTCATACATAAAACTTATATATTATAGATATTGTAATAGTATGATTGAAGGATCCTGTCACCCCAAGACGTCCCATGTCACATCTCGATTTGTTTTGTTGTCATTTCTGTTTGACAAGGATTCCTAAACACCAATTGGATCAACGATTCGAATTTCAAACATCAGATGGTTTGATGTTATTTTTTGACGTCAAAAGCTGACTTTTTGACTTGGTTTTTTGTGTTTGCTTTGTGTACCCACAATGGCAGGTCTTAAACAGCACCCCCGTGACTTGACATGATGGTAATCAACCTTTTTCTTGCTGATGAACACGCAGTACACATAGCAATCGCTGTTTTTTCTAATGTTTTCCTCTCCGAATGGAACCGGCATTGCAGAACACTCTTGATTAAAACAGGTTGCTGTGTTCCAAACCTGAAAATGAGACTGATTATAGTCCAGCACATGAAACACTTGCTTAAACTGTAACAAAAGACAACGAACGTATATCACTTTCATCCAAGGATTACCTCACTAACCACTTCCATACGTAGAATCGTTGAGTACATTCATTTGTATGACAGGGATCATAGATATCCAACTGAGAATCCCTTGGCAATTGGAAATTGAGTGGCTCACTATTCATAGTGTTCAGGTATACTTAATTGGCCGGATTTCTGAACCACCAACCGTAGAATTTTCCGGGTCCCTGTCTTTCTGCGGCGCAGGCGTCGAATTGCGACTTATGGCTCTGTCAAGCTGAACAATCGTTGCCCGAAGTGGAGTTTGAGAATGGTTTTCTGGTGTTGAGGAAAATTCACCAAGTTTTCAAAGGTCCATGTTGGATCTACCCCCTATACCCAGTGATAGTATGTAATAGTGGCAAATGATAGTTTGCAGGGATTCCCTACTAAAAGTGCAATAATCCTGGTGGTGACTGTTGCTGGGTGGAAGATCCAAGGTTTATTGTATTCTGATTCACTTAGGTAGCTTGCAAACATGATATCAGGGCTTTGGCGATGCCGTTTGAACGATTTACTTCTTACGAAAGGAGATCATCCAAAAACAATATCAATCAAAGTTCAAGCTTCAAGTAACTTTCTGGTCAACTAATGTGTCCATGGATAGTTCAACCTGATTCTGCAATATAGTTTCTATGATGCTGTTGATCAAAGATATCCTGCACCACCTAGGATATATTAAAAAAATATCCTCTGCAAATAATGGGAAACAGTAACCTCAACAGGTGCTCGCCGGATTTCTGAACCATCAACCCATTTTGTATGTTTCCAAGTTGAACATACAGAATTTCCCGGTTTCCCCGTTTTTCAAAAATCATCGAGGCTTGTGCAAGTGAAGAGCTTCGAGGATTATCGAAGGCGGATGATTGCAGCCTATGGGGCAATTTAAAAAACACCTGTTTTATTTAGGGTATGTAGGGTGGTTTATAGGGGGTTTATAGGGAGTGGTATAGGGGGTTGATAGAAGTTTACTACCCAGTTGTATGGGGGTTATTAACAGAAACCATTATGACAAAAAACCCCTATTAAACGACCAGGATTCAATGGAAAGTAAGAGGGTTCGTGGCTCAAATTGGGTCCTTGCAATGCAACAACACCACCGAAAACTAACGGCTGGAAGCCAAAAATCGAGGTTTGGTTCAGATGTGTTTCCTTTTCCAAAAAGATGTTCAGGTTCGATCTGAGTTTTCGGGGGTGTAGTATTTTTGGACATAATTTGCGCAAACTAGACATCATCCGCAGCTCTCAAGGTCTCTGGTGGTTGAAATAGAGGAAGCCATGAATACCAGGTGGGTGAAATTATTCAGATGGTACGTGTAAGATCGGTCGAGTTTAAGTGGCTTGAATCATATGTTTCAAGTAGGAACTGGGTTGAGACCACCGGACTAGATATCTAAACAGTGGAACATACAACAGCAACCATCACCGCCACTAGCAACAACAACAACAACAACAACAACAGCAGCAGCAGCAGCAGCAGCAGCAACAGCAACAGCAACAGCAACAGCAACAGCAACGACAACGACAACGACAACGACAACGACAACGACAACGACAACAACAACAACAACAACAACCACAACAACAACAACAACAACAACAACAACAGCAACATCAAAACCACCAACGCCGGTGCCAGGCAAGTTCTTGCAGAGCTCCGCCGGCGGCAAATGCTTGCGGAACAGGAGGCCATTCGCTTTGGATATGGGAAGAAACCAGTGTCACCGTGAGTTCTTGTTCAAAAGTTGTATTGTAAAAACTGGACAAATATGTAAACATTATGAATTATCAACATATTATTTTATGCACATACATATGTATGTATGTGCATTCTTCACACAAGGTATACATGTGCCATGATGAAATATGTGCGTATATATGCATACTGGCATACACGTATGATATTGTTTTTGCATATTTTGAAACTTAGATGACTTAGCGACATTGAAAATAGCTTGTAGGGATGTTTTTTTAGATGTACTGTTGATGGAAGAAATCCTGCACCAATTGATAGGTAGCTTGTCCCATTATTTACAGTGAATTTTACATCCCAGGTTGTGCAGGATCTCTTGGTTCAACAGTAGCAGTGTACACTTCCTACTCACCGTGGATCTGTAAACAAAGCAAACTAGAATGTTGCCAGGAATCTAGCAAATGTGGAAAGGATGATTGGCTTACAACCAACTTGTTTCATGGTGCATATTGAGCTTGTAACATCCTGTGACCTCGTTGCCAACCGTTTACTGGTCACATGGTGACAGGCGGCCCGCCGAGCAGTGCAACGGCAAAAGCGCAGGGTTTGGGACCACCTAGAGGTTTAGCTGGAGGTTGGGAGTGGAGATAATCCAAGAGATTGCCTCATGAGTTCTTGACAACCTATTATGTATCAGGAGCCCTTTACTGATGATTGCTGATGTTTGGCGATAGTGCCTGTTGGTATTGAATATATCTATCATGGTGTAAACGTTTGATTTTAGATCCAAATCATCAACCAAACAGCAATATTACAGATCAGCCAACAGTGGCTGTGAACGAATCCCACGGATTGATGTCATCACATAACAAAACTCCTTTGGCTTCACAAGTTCAGAGAGGATATCTTAGGGATGTAAACAGAATCATAAGAAAACAATGTGCAGGCAAAACATATACATATCATCCCAAAATAGACGGTGTATGGTAGAATATGCCCGAATTTGAAATTCTGGTATTGTTTTTTGCGTTTAACGGGTGTCCAAACCCATTTTCTACGTAGTTGGGGGATGAATATATTTGATATACACATACTTTATATGTACTGATTCCTGTGTATGTATGACATGCATCTTTATGTGAATGAAATACATGAATATATTTATTCCAGCATACGCACCTCACTCTCTATTATATTGCCACCTCCCAGGACCCCAAAAGCACCCATAGATGGTGGTTGTTGAGAATGTCACCTGCTTTCAGATGATTTCAGGTTGGTTCCCCAAATTGTTAAGCACACAATAAGAGATCGTCAAATGTTATAGATATGTTTGATGGGCTGTCATTGATCTTCTTGATGGACTTGTAAGTTTTCCATCTAGTGTTCATGGATGATTTTATTTTGAGAGATCTCAGTGTTGTTTTCTGTTCAAGTGAACATGTTCAACGTGTTTTGCTCCTGAACATGCACTTATATTATATAGTATGATTGCTCTTCAGTGATTGTTTGCACTTGTATAGTTTATTTGGAGGGTAAGAGGTTTTTCCAACATAGATTGAACGTGACTCATTCATCACCCATAGACTTCTATCCAACAAGACCCCTGAATCATGGGAGTACTCAAATGATCTGACAATGAAAGGTTCTGTCCATTCATAGGGGTTGAGACTACCCAGTTTTATGGGGATTGTAATAATGATAATAATAATGATTAATAATAATACGGATCCCTCTTAACAACCAGGATTTATCCATAATGGTATTAATTACCCTATGAACCATAAGGATCCCAAAAAAACAATAAAACCAACCCCTATGGTATAATGTTATGTTTATAGGATTTACCCAAAAAAAACATTATAAGAGGATCTCTACCAGTAACAAAAACCCCACGGAAAAGGGCTTCAATGGAAGGGTCCAGGGTAGCAACCGGCCTGGCATATCCCAAGGCCGAAACCTTGGCGAAGCGGAAAGTGAAAGTTTGATGAAAAAAACAAACGCGGCCCGCCGGAAGGTGGGTGTTTTTTGGAAGGATGCACCCCATGTCCTAAATATACGGCTTAACCAAAACGAGGAGAAAAAAAAAGCCATGTGAAAGTTTTGTAGAGTTTTTTTTGTTTGAGAAAAGTGTGTTTCGATTTTTCAAGATGTTGTTCTGGGGAGAGTCTTGATGGAATCAAGTAAGTTGATGTTTTTTATTGCAGCTGATGTCCAATTTTGGGAATCTGAAGTTACTTGTATGGATTCATAGCCATGTTTCTTCTGGATTAATACGAGTGACCAAACGATGCAACAAGGCGGAGCCCTTTTGCCTTGAAGGAAGTCATTGGTATTAAACTACTAGTACTACTATCCATCTAGGTTCACTCCAACAGGTGTTCCTTTCAGAGGAAAATCCTCACAAATACCAAGTTGTTTGGAAACTTGCAGATATTTTGAGGTTGGTCAAAGAAATTATCCGAAACATGCGTGCACCTGCCGTGAATTGGCTCATGATGGCCAAAAGCAATAACGCATGATAATTGAAAAAAAACAAAAGTTGGGCAGCTTGGCCTGAAGAATGTAGATCAAGTATTCTAAATTCTAGATTTTGTTCATGACACAAAAACAAATGTTCATACCCGTTCGTTGCTGGCTGGATATGTTTTAACAGATAGCAAATTTATTATATAGAGCAGTTTGATTTCTGGATCCCGTTGAAATTTCCCTTATGCAGTTTGTTTTTTTGCAAGATTTTCAAACAACTAGGGTTTAGAATGATGCTTTAACAACTAGGGTTATTTACGATATATTAACATATCAATTCATTAACAAACATTTAGTTGTCTAGAAATGAATTGATGTTCTTTTTAAATGTTTCGTTCCCAGGCAGCCAGGAAGCCTTGTCGTACGTGGAGTGACTGAAATTCATTACAGCGTCGTTTCCATGGCGCCGCTCGCGTCCATGGCGGCCACGTTTTCATCACTGCCGTCGTTGCCATCCTTAGCACCTGATACTTGGAGAGTGAGAAACGCATTGCTCCCTAGAAACTGGAACTTGAACATCATCCCTTTGAAATGGGAATTCATCTTCCAAATCTTAATTTTGGGGTTCCATGTTTGTTTTCGGGAGTACAACAAAAACATCAAAAAGCATGTTTCAGCAGAGTTTTACTTGAAGAAGTGTTTCAGGGAAGAGTATAAGTTGATATAAGTTGCAAAGTCTTGATTTCCTTTTCAAGGTGGGCCCTCAGGTTTGTTTCTTGAGTTGGATTGAGATTCTTGAATCATTGCCATAACAACATGTTTCTCTTGGCATCACCGGAGACAATCCACTTCACAGACGCACGTTGCGACGGTTGCAACGGGCTGGTGAGACGTTGGCTTCGATATTTCGATTCTCCAAGGACCTTCCTTTGGATGATGCCATTGACATTCTTAAGAGGCGGGTGTGTTTTTTGTTTTTCCAGTTTTCAACGCCTGGGCAATTCACCAAGAAATGCTTGTTTGATGAGCTCATACATGGGAAGAATGGCTCCAAAACAGATTGACTTCCCAAAATGTGTAATTCCAAATTTTGTTTTTCACCAGGATTTTGGAATCTCACTGCTGAATTTGTTTCTCACCGCTTCTACTCGGGCCATTAAGCGCAGTTAGGCTGCAAGATCATCAAGATCTTACCCACTAAGACTATTGACCCAGCACTTCCCGGCTTAGCTGCCATGTGCCCATCACTGCTTAGCTTCCATGATTCTGTCAAGGCGGCAAGTGAGTTATCGTCAGTCGACACCACTGTTGCCACCAGCTATGCCGAAGGTGATCTCCCATGAGAAGGAGCTACAAGAAAAGTGTTACTCCCTGAGAAAACTAACATACTGTTGATGGAAGAAATCCTGCACCACCTGGGATGGTTAGAACCTTAAAAAATAATGGGATAACTACTATCATCCTTGGTGGTGCAGGATTTGTCCATCAACAGTATCACCTAAAAATCCATGGTTGGAAGATGAAATTTCCTTTTGAAATGGTCCCCTTTTTGGGGATATCTTAATTTTTGATATGAAATTTCACATGAGCAGGCACTTGACTCTAGATACTCAATCCGTCAATCAATGATTTGCAACATCACCATCGTGTATCTGGCAACTTTTTCTGACAGCTTTTTGTTACATTTTGATGACATATGCCATCTTCTCATGTTGCTTCCCTCTTTTCAACAACCACAACCAACGAACCAACCAACCAACCAACCAACCAACCAACCAGCCAGCCAGCCAGCCAGCCAGCCAGCCAGCCAGCCAGCCAGCCAGCCAGCCAGCCAGCCAGCCAGCCAGCCAGCCAGCCAGCCAGCCAGCCAGCCAGCCAGCCAGCCAGCCAGCCAGCCAGCCAGCCAGCCNAGCCAACCAACCAACCAACCAAACAACAACAACAACAACAACAACAACAACAACAACAACAACAACAACAACAACAACAACAATTGTCCCAGGAGAGCAGCTATGGCAGTCATTTTGGTAGTTCTTGGAGCCGCGTCACTTCAGAAAAATCACAGATTTCACACAGGCGTGATGAGATGTGACAATGGTGCGGGGGAGATTTTTAGAGAAACTAGGTGTCATGAGCTTTCATATCTTGTGGTTATGGCCGATATGAGGATGTTTTTTGGGATGTTTCCGGAAGGGCTCAAGGTTGTTCGTCAACTCAACTAAGCTGTTGGTATGGCTGCAGGGTGATCATTTGAGGAATCGCTTTTCGGTGATCATTTGAGGAATTTCAAAAGGGTGATTGTTTCAGGGAAAGCGGGGAATTTAGACTACTCAGTGTTTTAGATCATCCACATGTTTCAATTCTAGGAGGCCTTAAATATTAGACACCATGCAGGATTTCATGTCACAATCGTGTCACATCGGTTTGGGAACTATAGTTCTTACTGCTAACTTGTCACAGTCAAACAGGTAGTACTTTGGACATGTATCCGATGGTTACCCGGCTATGAGTAACAAACAAGCAGACCTGGAAGACTGCAGCAATTCCGAGACATCATTCCATGTCATTTCATGAAACAAAAGACGTCACAGATCTTAGATTGCATAAATAATGGTAGAGTGCAATTTTTTTGACACAAGAGATGACAGGAAGGCTCACCATGAAAGGTGTGGGTGCCTTTTCTTGTGAGCTGATTTTAGGCTGTAGAAATATACTAGATCGACACTGTGACATGTCACGATTTTTATCTGATGATAGTAGTTGGAGTGTTTCCTCATGATTGACGCGATGGAGTCGGAGTTCAGTGTTTTGTGTCTTAGTTTTTTTTGCCACTGGGCTGAACTTCTTCAACTTAGGCTGGGGGAGCATCACCAAATTCTATCAACGTGACAGGGTTCGAAGATCCATTCTTGCGGTCTCATTGTGAACGGCATTGAGTCTCGTGAAAACTGATGGAACATGTATTCGTTTGAAAGCCACGATGGGAGGATGTTTCAAAAGTAAGACCTGCCAGATTCTCCAATACCCATAGGACCGATGTATGGTATGTTTACCTGCATCTACTACAAACATCAACAAAACGAGGGAAGATATACCATACACCGATCCTATGCGATATGGCTTCATGGCTTTTAGGGCTCTCCTAGTGAATGAAAAAAACAGTGGATTCTGCCCTGAATGACTTGAAAGATCTTGAAAGATACACCCCCGAAAACTAACATGGATACCTGGATACCCAAAATTGCCATATTTTCCAAAGGAGATACATTTTCCAAAGCATCATTTTCGGTATCTATGTTAGATTTCAAGGGGGGTACACCTCGAAACGGCCCGACCCCCTTCACTTTACCGACCGGCCACCGGTTTGTCCAAACGAAAATCTTGTTGTCCAGGATGCCAAGCAGACAGAAAGCGATCAAGGCATCGTTCAGATGGTGAAAACTCAGGATGTCACCAACCATCAAAAAAATCAATTCCCAGATAGGAGGTTTCCTAAAATGGTGGTACCCAACAACTATGGGTTTTCCTACTAAAATGATCATTAAATACGTTATCTAATTAGGTGGTGGTTTCAAATATTTTTATTTTCAACTCGAACTTTGGGGAAGATGAACCCATTTTGACGATCATATTTTTAAAAGGGGTTGAAACCACCAACTAGAAAAACAATTCCTAGATGGATCCATCCCTGTTGATGGTTCAGACATCCGGTAAACTCACCAGTTGAGGGAAAGGTAGTTTGTCCCATTATTTACAAGGTTTCAAAAACATCCCAGGTGGTGATCGCCGGATTTCGGACCACAACAGTATGGTTCTTTCAGGAAAAGACATCTTTCGTCCCCCAAAATATGGAATTGTATGATTAACCTTGTTTTTCTGAAAGGAATTTGAAGGTGGGTGAAGAATTCGAATGCAAGGAACAAGAGTGTAACATTTAGATGGCACAGCCCGCTTCATTCATGATTCAATCACCCACTATTGATATCATGTCGTGATATATCTATGTCTATATTATGGCATCAATACAAAAATGCCTTATGAATGTATCAGTATAGTGCAAATCTAATTTGTACCATACCCGGTATTTGTCATAGTACCTTGGAAGCCTTGGATGGTCCCCATCCCCAGCAACAATGAGTAGTAAAAGGTAAAAGCTATCGCTTGCAAAAAACACAAGATGGTGATGATGCCCAAGTGGTCACTGCGAGGGGAGGCACATTTCCAGTTTTACTGTATACTCAGCATTTGGAAATACAAGCTACCTCTTTTATTCTCTAAACAATGACCATCCCAACGTAAATGGATCATTTTCCCCAAACCTTAAACCATCGATTGATAAGGTTATTTTTAGTTTTTGCTGTTTGTTTTCATTTGTTTCCAGAGACCTCCAAAAATCCCTCAACTGTTCTCATGAGAATCTAAGGGTACCCCCACCCCAAATGCAAGCCCCTTGTTGAAATTAGGCCCCAAAAAGATCGTGGTTATACATAATCTCTTCATTTTGCGGCCAAACAAATTTCCTTTTCGGAAATGTCCTGCCGGCCCATTTTCGCCTATCATCCAACCCACCAACTGGTCCGCACACCGGTACCCTTCCCGAAAACGGCGCCTGACCTTCAGGTACTGAAATCCAAGAATTTATTGGTAAGTCAATCGGCTCCAAGGTCCAACCGTCCAACCCCACACACCGTGGAGAGTTTGAAAGGGGTGAAAGTTGATGAAGTGAAAAGAGGTGACAAAGTTGAAGTATAGGGAAGAAGGAAGTGTGTATATATATATATATCATATATATATATATATTATAGAATCATGATGTTTAGTCCAGATGTTGTATATACAATTATTACCCATTTACATCAGCTTCTTTTTTTCCGGTAGAATGCTGAGAGATGGATGTCTACAGGGATATATATGTGGATCATTTCTATAGTCTTCACGAATGAAGTACGTTAAAGTTGAGGATTCTCAAAAAATGTCAAGGTTGGTATGGCTATTCTAGGCATCTCCCCTGTGACAAAAGGTACTCAATCATAGGAGATTCCTAGCATAAAATCACCACGCATTGACCACCAATTCACAAAGATTGAATCTGAAAGGTCCTGAGCACACGACTGGAGCGTTTTTGTTGGTCCCATGTTTCGCCTTATCTCAGAACCTATTCATCAAGGAAATTGTCAGATTTTCACGGGAACAAAAACAGTGCGAAGTGGAGAGGAAAGTCATTTTGCAATTAAGTCTTTTAGGAAGCTGGATTATGGATCCCCCTCCAAAAACCATCCATCAAATTGGCCACCAAAAACCCGCAGATTGCCAGTGGCACCAGCGATCACGATCAGGTGCAGTGGGAGTGGAGGTGAGTTGCAAATTTTCAGGATTGCAAATAAAACACATATAATTATCCTGCCTGAAATGCTGTTAAAGGTGAAAATGAAAGACCTCAAATTCAGGATCTCAAAAAAAAGGCATAATATATTGAACATGTTCAGACAGGAGTTGTTTCCTTTTTGAGGCCAATTGACTTTTTAAATGATTTTTGCGGAGCCAAAAGTTATACTGTTTTTGTTGGCAGTTTGTAGGATTGGAACGGCTGGAGAGAAATTCAGTACTCTGAGCGATGCTGAAAATTCAGCATGAAGATTGTACTTATAGTAGGAACAAATGAGGATTACTCAGGAACTGTTGATGATGTACTCCTTGCCATTTGTAGCAATATATTTGTTACCAATTGTTACGTGCCATGTCTTTTGCATGACAATTGTCCAAAGACATGGGCCATAAGGATAAAGAATCAAGAACAGTCTTTCAAATCAAACGAACATTCTATCATATATGATTCTCTAAATTTGAGACAACTGTTCAGAACTTCACACCATGTAGACAGTTGGTGACGTTGTTTCAATTTTCTAATGTGTTTTGCATGCTGCGGTCATCTTCCCATACACAGGAGTTGTTTAGCAATAAGGATTCTCCCGGAGAAAACGACCGAAACAACCCATTGGGTGAACTGAAGTCGTTGGACCCACCGGAGTCTTGGAAGCCCCTACATACAAATATCATGAATCCCAAATCCTTAGAACATCTCACGAGGTATAAATGAAAAAGACTTGTTGTTTGTTGGCCAGTGGAGGGTTTATGAACATTGATTTGGCTGCGGCTCAAAATGTAAGGTCTGGATCAAGCCCCGTTCCCACACACGATCCAGACCTCCGATCCAGACCTCCGATCCAGACCTTTCGAAAGGATTTGATCCAGACCTTTGATCCAGACCTTTGGAATGATATAATGTATTGGTGAGTTGATGTCTGGTCCAGTGATGG
>DF241933.1:0-24695 GCA_000507305.1 Breviolum minutum Mf 1.05b.01 | reverse complement strand
ATGTCAACGGTACCAAGAGTGCTTACAGTCAAGTTGAATCCGAAGTGTGTAGAGATATGATGTCATATCATGACCACATGATCTTCTAGTTGGGGCCTTGGAAACCTCTGGATCATGCCCCTTTACGTAACCCCCTCGTTCCAGACGTCCGGATCACCGCGGGACGATCCAGACGGTTTTTAGAGCCATAGCCATTTGAGTGAAGTTAAGTAAAAATTCAAACATAACACATAGCATCCATGTATGGTGTATATATATATATACACCTACGTTTACCACAAAAATCGACTAAATGTACGTAAATATACCATACATGGATGGTATGAGTATGCATATCAGGATAAGAAAAGCAATTCTCACCAAGCCCTTCTTGGAGTGCCACCACGATCCACGATGTGCGAAACCTGTGCCACGGCAGGGAAGATGTGGTAGAAACAGCTCCCATGCCAACGGCAGAGGTGGGGGTCCACTTCAAGTCCCGGGGCAATTGGTTGAATGTTTTTTTGTTGGTAAATGACAAGGGCTTGAACAATCTTTCAATCACGTGTTTTTTTCAATGGTCCAATGGGCGGTTTATAGTTTATGGTGTTGTGGGATATGATTGGGCATCCCTTCATAGCGACTGACAAGGGCAGATTGGATCCTGATATCATTGGTATCATACTATTGTATTACCCACCCCAACAAGATTCCTATGGAATGAGTTGTTTATCTACATTAATTCATTAAAAAGGGGGTTGCAAAAGCAGCTCTGGAACTAAAAGATTTGTGGATTATAAACAAATTACTATTGTTTTTGCAATAGTGGGTGAGCAGCACCTATGGCAAATTGAGGAAGAAAATGAGGCAAGTTATCTCTGGGAGGTGGTAGAAGATCCATTTTCGGATGATTAGAGCACACTGTGGAGATAATTCCAGCAGAACAGAAGCGATACAAATGCTTCCACCGCGGGTGGTTTTTGTTTAAGCCCCTGAAGCATGAGCCGATGCCAGTCCTTCTTGAAGCGACGGAGATCTGATCTTTCAGTTATGGGAACAAGGCAATCACCCTCGATGAGCTGCTGCTTAGGTACTCTAGATCAAATCCCAACATCCCAGCACATTGATTTTTCACAGAGCAGACATGAGCCGACGTCAATGAGTCAGACCAATATGGTTTGTGCTTGCATAAGGTAAAGTGAATGTATATCAGTAGATGCGGTGGATACTCCAGTTTACAGTATTCAGGATTTGTATATATATATATATACATACATATATGATGTCTAGTGTGCGTGTGTGCACTGTGTACTGAGCATAGTTATATATAATTTATATACACATGTGTATGATAAGTTTTCGACTCTTCAGATACATGGCATGTGTTTATAACAAAATCACAATGGAAATATGTAGTCATACAGACCATGTTTTAGGTGCATCGCAAACAACAACGGCAACATTCCCTTCAAACAACACTAGCACCCTTCATCATTTCAAAGTGTCAACTGGGTGGTGCTTTCATCCATAGTTTTTGAAAATTTCACCCCAAACCTTGGGGAAGATGAAGCCATTTTGACCATCTTAATTTTCATATGGGTTGAAACCACCAACTAGAAAAACAATTCCCAGATGGATCCATCCCTGTTGATGGTTCAGACATCCAGTAAACTCACCAGTTGAGGGAGGTTGGTAGTGAACATCCCATTATTTAATAAGGTTTCAAAAACATCCCATGGGTTGGTGAAAAACTACCAACTCGTCAACATCGGCCCACGAATCACGCATTTCCGCCTTCGCACAACCTTCAAGGAGTTGCCCAAAGCTTTGCCTTCAAAACTTCCCAAGCTGACTCCGAAACGAGGACCTCGAGGTCGGGACAGGGGATGAAAAAAAACGAGATTTTTTTTGCCAGCCAGAGAAATGGGATTCATAAATTCTGGACCCAATTCTGGATGTTTTGTTTTTTCTTTTAAATTGTTTGTTGTTGTCGTTGTTTACCTTGTTTCTCAAAGATCTTATTTTTGAGTGCTCCTGTAAATATGGAGATAGAAAAACATAGATCATACCTGCCGTTACAGCAACAAATCAGGTTTTGATTGCGGTTTTAGTTTGCAGCACGGTAAACCTCTTGATGCTTGATGATGGTAACCCAGTAAATGATGCAAACACCTCCCTATGCGGCTCGTTTTTTTTCAGTGACTCAACCACCAAATGTGGGCAGGCTACATAGCTAGCCATCTTCTGGATGACCCTGGTGTAACGTATAAGTTAAGAGAGATCAACACAGTACATGTCCGGACAGGACTCTTCATATCACCTGAACTCACCCCAAATGGCAAGTTGCACACTGGCAAGGAGCTGGTGTAATGGTCATGTAATGCTAAGAACCATAAGATCTTCCCGGTCCCCATCAGCTCAGCCCACATATCATCCAGCTTGCTGCAGCAAGATCCAGGTAGTACCATTGGACCATTGCCACCGAACTGGCGTCCCTCCTCTCGGGGGCAGACGGTGTCAAGGGCTGCAGCAGCTGTTGGGCAACTCAAAGTGGGAAATCGAACAGTTGGGCACCCGGTTGATATGGAAAGTCCGCTAGGGCTTCTAATAATTCTAATATCAACTGACACAAGCAAGTCCTGTATATGATAGGTATACATATGTATTCAGTATAGTTATGATAGTTGATCAAGGATGGGGAGAAAAAATGGCGAAGTATAAGTGCGCTGAAAGGATTTCATGACAGGTTCGAGAGGAGTAGTGTCAAAGAATCCCTTGGAGTTTATACTATACACCTATTGAAGGGAGGCCAGGGAGGCATGCATTTTTTTGGTTTGGGTCAGGGTTACAACGATGGGGAAGGCAGATTTTATTTGCCTGGAGATGTGTAGTACATAGTACATAGTCTAGTTCTTGGATGATAACAATCATCAATGAACAGTTGCTGAACACTTTATAAGTACTGTTTCACATGTATATGCACACATGGAACCGAGAGACAACAATTGCGCCAATTGATAGGGTAAACATCCCCTCATTTACAGTGTCATAGCTACGAAAAAACCGATGCCAGGATTTCTTAGGAGTCAAGATAATCATTTAAATGACCTGGTAATTGTCAATTTGTTGTCAAGAAACTAGCTACTACCATGTCACCATTACTTACAAGTATATGAAGCATCTCAGTCAAGGGGTGATCATTTGGGTGGTGGTTTCATTTTTTTTTTCAGCCCGAACTTTGGGGAAGATTCCCATTTTGACGATCATATTTTTCGGATCGGTTGGTGAAAAACCACCAACTAGTCATGGCATCATCGCGGCTTTTTTGTTTGAGGCATTTTGGGGGTTGACCTTGGAAGACAGTGGATCTGACATTGGTGATGAAGAGGTGCTTCAGCTCCAATCAGCAAGGATAAAAATTTGTGAACCAGATGGATGGATGTTTAGATGATAGATATCTTAACAATATATTGATGTAATGATATATGATGTAAAACAAATATATGCATATGTCATATATACACATATAGCTAGATGGATGAGGACGGATAGAATAATCATGAATCATATTGATGAATCATGGAGGATTAATGACACATCATATCCATGGGAACAACAGCCATGGGCACCACACAGCAATAGGGCTTTCTGACTGACCGCTTCGTTTGTAGCCCTCGTTGAAAAATGTTGAAGACTTCAAGGAATATCGGCCTAGTTTGGTAAGAAGTTGTGTAGTTTTAGGCGATAGTACTTGTGTGATACTGAAAATCAAAGGTTGTTTCAACACACCTTTGGAACACACCCCTAAACCTTTACCAAAAGGCTAAAGAGGGGTTTCTTTCGTAATTGGCTTGGGGGATTGCCTGGGGTGTGCTCTAGGGGTGTGTTGAAACAACCTTTGAAGAAAGGGAAAGCACTCTATTTCAAGTATTGACACAGTCCGAAGGGCATTCCAATTGTAATTTTCCTTCAGAAAATAAATAGACAGATGTCAGAGTTTCATTAAATCGACACAATCTGTACATATCTGTACTGTACCTGTATTATCCGTTAGCTTTGGCAAGTATTGTCCATCTCAGTGAACTCCAAGTGGTAATTGTATTTAGCATTTGGAAAAATTGTTGGTGCAATGATTAGTTCACGACTCAGTCTGTCCAAAGACCACCATCTCCTATCTCACCCATTGTTTTCTCTTAGGTCGACTTTGGGTTAAAATCTGAAGTAACGGGTGTTTCGCAGGTTTCTATGTTAGTTTTTTCCTGGGGGGGCGTGTTTTGTTGTTAAACCCGGAATGGCTTAGTTTCTACTGAAGTCAGGTAACCCTACCAGACAGTTTGCCTCATGTTTTTTCCGTTTTTTTCCATATCTTGAGGCCTTTTTTGGTCCATAATTTTCTGACCTTTCCCCAAAACTACAAACAGGTGCCCCCCAAAGATGGGAAACACGTTTTCATTAATTTTCATATACCCAGAGGACCCCAAAACTTTAACCAAAGCTCCATGCGAGTGGTTATCTATTTCCCATCAACAGAACGGATTCATGGCCCCTGGGGCCACATGACACGTTCATCGCCAAGTGTCAGGAATTTCAAGGGTCACATCATGTTCATCGTCGGGCATCAAATAAACCGCCAACGGAGTTTCCCTTAGCTGCCTTACATGTGGGGGATGCCAACGGGTTGTCGGCAGGGCGTGGCTGATGGGCTTGGGATACTTGATTCGTGTGTGCTAGGAAGTGGAAGTCTGGATGTAAAATGTGTAAGGTGCAGATATAGTAAGTATATCTAGTCTGTTTATCTAGTATATGTGTATGTATTGATTTATCTCTCTATCTATCTATCTATCTATCTATCTATCTATCTATCTGTTTGTCTGTCTGTCTGTCTGTCTGTCTGTCTGTCTATCTATCTATCTATCTATCTATCTATCTATCTATCTATCTATCTGTCTGTTGTGTATTATCTATCTATCTATCATTATCTATCCATCTATCCATCTATCCGTCTATCCCTCTATCCATCTATCCATCTATCCATCTATCCATCTATCCATCTATCCATCTATCCATCCATCTATCCATCCATCCATCCATCCATCCATCCATCCATCATCCATCCATCCATCCATCTATCTATCCATCCATCCATCCATCCATCCATCCATCTATCTATCTATCTAATACCTATATAGATTAACTACATTATTATATATATATAGATATATGAATATATACATATACACATATCTAATATACAGCATCCTCAAGACCCTTTCCAACTGATCCACTCACGCGTCGATCCCCAAGCTGCCAGATTTGGGGACGCCATGATGACCCTACTCCTCGACACTGTCTTGCCGGACCTCGCAGTTTTCATGCGTGACTTGGGGTAATTTACCATAGGGATGAAAGGGGGATGGTGATGAAGGGAGATGGGAGTTCAAAATTGAAGGTGCAACGATAGAAGTTCTGGGTTTGATGTTGGCAACATTTGCTGTACATGGCAAGCAAAAGAGATGGGATGCTGGTATCAGATTACGAACCCTTGAAAGTGTATCAAATTTTCTGACTTTTTGAGAGGAACACACCCTTTGCAGATGGAGTACATAATGGGAACAGACTTCCAGAATCGACTTGATATGGCATCGTCAATCACCAACCCAGCTTGAAATAAGACCAGATGAGCAATGAAAAAAACCGGGTATATAGGGGATTATACTTCCAAGTTATATGGGGATTATATATAATATACCATCATAGGATCCCTGTTAAGCAACCAGGATTCAATGGAAAATAAGGCCGTTCTTTTTTCCTGGCTCAAATGAAGCATGGGTGAAACAAACTTTGCAAGGAATGTCCCGGTGGTTATAGCCTCATTGAGGGGCTTAAAGTGATGGGTTTCGTTCTGGTTTTCGTGATGTTTAACTAACGGTTTCACTGGGGGAACATGAACCTGAAACTTTGAGAAATGGCGGTGTTTGCAACTTTCCTACATAATCGGAGTCACTGCAAAAGTGACACTGTGTAAAGGAAACCGTTTTTGTGTTGGGAGGTGCGTGTTGGGCACATGTTCTTTCACTGAACTATGATTCTTGGAGGAACCTATGAATGGTTGATTTTCATGGTAAAAATACCAGTCCTATGCATCCTACATGTACTAAAAAGCTTTCAGTGTAACTATTACTCTTCACAACCGGGGCTGTGATTTCATTAACCCCACCTCCGCCCAGTATCCCTCCACCCGAGGTGAAATTATGCAGGAAGGCTGGGTTGTTGTATCTCGATTTGAGAACCGATTCCTCAGTTTGGCGGGTTTTTTGGGTGTCCGGTAAGGGGGGAAACTTGATATGGTATAGAAGTGCTTGGGAGTGTTTTTCATGCATGTGCCATTGTGAGTATCACATTACACATACCATTTTGAGTATCAACTTTACTTATAGTGTTGTATCTACTTCAAAATAATGCGGGATTTCTTCCATCAACCGTAGTACATTCGACCCTTATGTTGAAAAAAACTCGCCTTCGGATGCCTTCTTTCATTGACGCAAGAACAACTGGATAGCAGGGAGAACACGGTGGATACTTTCTTCCATTTTTAGCCGCGTAGTTTGATTCTGAAAAAAACCGACCTGGCCGCTGGTCGCTGTTGGTGGGCCAAGTGACCATATGAATACTTGAAGATTCAGTTTTGGATTCCGCAGCTCAAGGAATGGGCCTGCAGCATGGTGATCCCCAAAGTGGCTGATGATGATGATGATGATGATGATGATGATGATGATGATGATGATGATGATGATGATGATGATGATGATGATGATGATGATGATGAACGTCATCCATCTATCTATCATTATCTATCCATCTATCATTATCTATCCATCTATCCATCTATCCGTCTATCCCTCTATCCATCTATCCATCTATCCATCTATCCATCTATCCATCTATCCATCTATCCATCTATCCATCCATCCATCCATCTATCCATCTATCCATCTATCCATCTATCCATCTATCCATCTATCCAGCTATCTATCTTGTACATATTATTTGTGGAGGTTCCTTTTCAGTATGCCGGGCTGGATACAGTACTTGATCAGGAGAGTGGGTGGACATCTCCGTCTTTGCTGCATTTTCCAGATGTTGAGAATTTCTGGGAAGTTTAGACAATTCAAGTGAACTCGCTGTGGAAAAACTCCTCGTGCAGCCAGAAAGAGAAACGGCAGAAGCCAAATCGAAACTAGGTGGTGGTTTCAATTTTTTTTATTTCCACCCCTACCTGGGGAAGATTCCCATTTTGACAAATATTTTTCAATGGGGTTGAATCCACCAACTAGTAAAGGTCGTGGTTTGTATTTTGCGTGTTTATCGACATTTTGTCAAGATGACTTGCTTGACTACTATTTTTCAGCCCATCACCTAGATTAGTTTGTAATTGCTTGTGATACAAACCCACCACTGCACGAGATCCTACGGTCTTACTTTCCCAGGTTTCCCCACGTCCTTGAAACATGTACCGAACACAATAAATCTATACATCCCACCTAGTACTGTAAAACTACAGGCTTCAAAATCATCAATAGATACACATACACAGTCTTACAATCCTCTATACTGACATGCAGGGATCTCAAAGATCTTTGAAGAATCCTCTGAAACATGTACAAACAAACAAACTACTTACCTGCTTACTTACTATAATACTGTACATTACATATATAGTTGTAGGTAGATCCTACATCGTTACATCACGTCGTTCTACTTGTCGTTCTTTGCTGTAGCAACCACACACCTTCACGACTTTCGAACCTTAAGGCAGCTACATCCGTGCCATTTGCAGACCTCAAGGAGGTTGGACCATTGGAAGTGGCGAAAATGAAAGGGTTTTTTCCATGATTTACTGGGTTTTCTCCTGTTTTTTTTCAATGAATGTATGAATGGATATTCCCTGGAAGTTTAACGTAGGCCCTGAAAAGTTACCTTAAGGCCCCAATAGGAACGTAGCCTTCCAACCACTATTTTTCAGGGGTGTGTTACACTTTGGGGGTGGACGCACAAATGATAGGCTCTTTTGAATTATAGCTACTTTGGGTATCCATTTGTCAAACAACTCAGGCTTTATAGATTTGTTTGAGGGATTTCCAGTGATTTTTTGTCGCAACTCTGTATTTTGGTTGAATTTCGGAGTTGTTAGTTTTCCAAACTGGACAAGTTATCCCTCGTAAACATCTACACGTAGATCATGTCTACATATAGTTATTTTTTTTACATAAGTTTATATGTATATGATCTTTAATTGCAGGTATGTATATATATGTATGTATTTCACCTAACTGGCCGCATTTGCTAGAAAGGTAACCTGCACAAGGGTAAACATCGACATGAGTAGAATCTGAATATGATGAAGGTGTCTAGTTACCCCATGTACTGTGCTCGTATGTGCCCATTTCCCCACTTTCAAATCTTTTGTTTCATGCTATATCCATCTATGTATGTATATATTTACCTAGGTGGTGGTTTCAAACTAGTATTTTTCAAATGGATTGAAACCACCAACTAGTTACGTGTTTATTTGTGAATCATATCCCTTCCAGGGACAGGAGGCCATTTATTCAGTCGACTAGAAGCGAAATTGGCTGAATACCAATTGCAGTACCCAAACAAGCTCATGAACCCTTAGTCACCATAGTCCATAGAAGTGATGATATTAATTTGCTATTCCTAGCCTTCTAAATGGTTTTTATTGATATGAGGAATCTCATAGTGCAGTGCAAGTGGGAACCAACATGATATAACCTAAACTGTATCTTTGTATGAATATATTCATACCATACACACTCAGTTTTGATTAACCATTTGCTAGTCTGGCCAGTGCATAGCCAAGGAACTACCTCCCTACTTTAAGGAATGGATTGGACCTACCATTGGGACTCCTTCCCTCATGCTTTTACCAGCACCATCCAACAAGATTCTTTCTAAAAGTACATCAGAACATCTTTGAACTCACAAGTGAGACATGCAAGACTTCCCTGTCCGAATCCCAGAAACCCAATCAACTACGATGTTTGGTTGGTTGCAATATCATTCTCAATTTCACAGCATATGTTCTTCGCACGAAAAAGCCCAAATGACACCCTGGATTTATGGGGGAAACTCCATGATCAGATCCTTTTTGGCGGATGTTGGATGCGCCACTCCAGCATCGGAGCTCCATCAGTACGGGAAGGGTTTTCTTTTAAGGAGACATTCGAAGGGACCTGGACCTCTCTTGTCAACTTGTTAGGGGGGGGAAGGGATTCGAAACCAATCCAAAATATGCAAAAAAACAATCCTCTAGTGGATCGTTGTTCAATATTCAATATGATTCACCTTTCGGTTTTTTAAAAATAGTTAGCCCCTTTGTGTTCTTTGAATCATAGGATATAGGATAATAGTAATAAACTTTGTTTGTTGCATGGACTGGTGACTGCTTTTTATTCATGCTTCATGGCTCAACCTTGCATCGTTTGTTGGCAAGGCCTGTAGCATTTTTGAGCGCTTTGGACACTCCGAAAGTGAGGAACCGAACGTTGCCGGGTTGACGGGGGGGACTGGTGGGTGGGTTGTAACGTATCAATGGATTCGACTGGCCGTGGTTCGAGATGGAATTGTATAATGGTTACATGTTTTTGGGGCATATGATGATGCATTTGAAGCACTACTGTAGTCTTTCAGATATATTAGCTATGTTACTGTTTGTGTGAGCACAACCCATGCAGTAAGCAATCATGTCGGTTGAAATATTTGTTCAAGCCTCTCAGCAATGTGCTTACAAATGTGTGTTCTTTGATGCATGTGTTTGATGTCCTTTCATCTTTAAAGCTATATAGAAACATGCAGAATACATGTATATGATATATGTATATATCTATGTGTGTCTATACATATGCATATTTGTATTTGTATATAGCCTGTATGTGCATGTGTACATCGGTTTGGGTGTCATTAGACTTGTTGAACATTCGTTTCATTCTCACACCACTTGGCCCAAGATATGCAGTTTCTCTCTTTCTGTTGAGTCAACTGACCGGAATCAGGAACTTCATCAGAGACTTGGGGCTCTCTGAATGCCAAACAAATATGTTTAGGGTATAGAGCCCAAAGAATCCGCCAGTGGTGTAGAAGTTTCATGAACTCCCAAATCCTATCCTCAAAAAAGGTTGCGAAAAGTTGCATCAAAATAGTTCTTGAATCCAGGCTTATTCAGCAGTAGCAAGGCTTACAGCCTATCATACCATCGAGTTTGGCCAATTTTTTGGACTTTGGGCTAAAGCCGCTGTGAAATGCACCTGTAATTTACAAAAAAGGGCTGTCCAAAAAGTCCAACAAATCCATGGTGGGGTAGCAGTTTTTACGACTTTCCAAGAAGCATACCCAGAGCAGGTGATATGTAGTAATATGGATGTTTTCCAAAATAGGGGTACCCCAAAAATGGATGGTTCATAATGGAAAACCTTATTGCCAATGGATGATTTGGGGGGAAACCGACTTTTTTTGGGAAACACCCATGTAGTATTTTCAAGATGCAGTCTTTTCGCAGGTGCAACAAATCCTTCCAGGCTTTGGCGGCTTTTGATTCAACAAGGTACTACAGTCCAGTAGTTTTTTTCATCTTCATCAGACAATTCGGGGTATCCCATCCGATCCTAGTACTGATTGATTTATATAGTTTTTCCCAAATTCTTAGCACGTGTGATTGAAGTAAATCCCTACACTTGCAAGGCAGTATTTCTTTCATAATTCTCCCCCTGAATGCAAATCTAGAAACCAGCGGGCGTTCTTTGTGGCAAAAGGAAGTGTTCTAAAGACTTTGCGGCAAATGCATTTCCAATGATCATCACACTTGTTTGGACACAAAACCATCATCCATTATCCAACGGTCAGTGCTCCTCAAAGACAGGAAGGCTACAGCTAGTAGTGGCATCGTCGGTGCCGTTCATCAGAAAATTGAGTTTGTTGGGATCTTACTGTTGACGGTAGAAATCCTGCACCAATTGAGATTGAGACAGCATTGCAGATATATAACAATGAAATATGACGGGATAGGTCCGATTGGTGCCGTATCAACTGGTTGGCCGCATGAAGTGCCCATCAACAATAACAATATGACTGGTTGAATCCCTCCTTGTCTAGGCTCCATAGCTGCAGGGGGGAACAACTCCCATGAGTATTGCCCGCTTAAGCTGACAATTATACCGTCATGCATGTGAATACAGGTTATACCCCTCATTGGGATAGCTCGCTATACCGTCAAAAGTTATGGAAGTTCTGCCAATTCTCGGACGATTCATGGCTTTTTTTTGCCAATGGTCGACGGGTTTCAGCCAGGACATTACTCAAGTCAGGTTAGACATGGAAGTTTTTTCGTTGCTTGGCAAGTTGGCGTAGTTTGGTGAAGTTGTTGTGTTGTGTTTTTGGGTGAAATACATTTTCGGACGTGTGATTACTAGCTTCTCCTTTTGACCATCAAGCAATACGATGTATCATATATTGTATGATATGTGTGTCTTTTTTGGCCATGCCAAACCATACATGGATAAGAACAGATTGAAGACTGCAAGCAATTGAAACATGAGGAAGAATGACCCACGACACCGCTGACAGCTCACCTGAATTTTGGGATGTTTAATATCGAGGAATCCCTCGAAGATGACCTGAAGATTATAGCTTAACAAATTCAAGTACAGACAACTACAGAAGAACAAATCACAAACAGATAGACCGGATACACTCGCTACAACTAACATAGCCCCTAAAAATGGTGGTTTCCAATAGGAATCTCCTTTTCCATTGGTCTATTTTCAGGGGCTATGTTAGTTTCAGGGAGGGTAGATTTTGTTTCGGACGATCACCTCTCGTGGATGGTGGCATTTTTTTCACATCTTTGACAACAACCTTTTTTTGCCGACATGACATCAACAGTGTGGTGTTTTTCGGCGGTGCTTGAAATCCTAGAAAATTTCCAGCTGCATCCTCGAACAAGTGGTTGAGTAAAAAAAACATGATTCTCATGGACCATGGATTCTTATCATAGTAAGCCATGTAAGAGCCTGAAAGATTAGACATGCTTGTGGAATTTTCATAGGCCATATTAACACGTATCCTCCTCTAGAAAGGAAACAACCATTTATTAGTTTATACTTGTATAGATACTTGTGATCATCCAATAGACTTCCAACAAAAAAATCCCAAGAAATCACCAAACGTGCCACCTGTCTTTGAAAACGACTTTGTCAGTGACAGGACCCTGCTTTGTCATGTGACTGGTGCGGAAAGTGTGACTTGGTGCTTTCCAGTAGGGGTCAGAGGTCGTGACCCCCCAGATTGATGGCTTGATTGGTCGTTAGTCCAATGTTCCTAAATAGGTTCCATGTATGGCATAGGTTCCATGTATGGCATATCTACTTATATAATCTTATATACGTACATTTACGATAATTTACCATAAAAATCAACCAAATGCAAGTAAATATACCATCATACATGGATGCTACTGTTCATGGTTCAGAAATCCTGCGATCACCACCGTTTGGATGTATAAAACCATGGAAAATACTGAGATATTTACCATATCACTGGTTAGCCGGATTTGTTCCATCAACAGTATCTCACCTCGTTGTGTTTAGACACACCAAAGCCACGTAGCATACACATTGCACTGGTGCACGAGGAAGAATGACATGAAATGATATATTGGATTTTCAAAGAGTAAAGGATGAACTCAAATTCATTTAATCATATTCAAGCCATATTCCAATCATTTCTAATCTATCACTGAAAAAACAGAGTCATCAGCTCGCCCCTGAAAATAGGCCTTCCGCCAATTACCCTCCAGGGAACTAAACATATCCCCACCCTGGAAAAAGGAAAACAATCTTCAAACGTGTCTTGGGAGGGGATATGTGTTATTTTCCAGCAAGGTAGTTTCCAAGCCATTTTTTTCCGGGATGAACTGTTAATTTTAGGGAGTGTACATCAAGTTTGAGACGGCTCGGCAGTCTCAAAGTTGTGGCCTGCGGCCTATATCATATTTTATGGATCTTAGACAAGTCCCTCAAATGCTACAGTGGAGTGGATGACCCTACAAAGAAGGAGGTAACCCATTTTCCTGGACTCATTACCCTCCCCAAAACTAACATACATAGCACCTGAAAATGGATGGGTTGAAATACGACTTTCCTTTTGGGTTTCGGCCTATTTTCACGGGGTCTATCTTAGTTTTAGGGAGGTTTTTTTTTGTCGGATCCGGCTAAAAAAGGTTGAGATTTGAGGATTTCCCTGAGAAGACTCAACTTTTCATTCCCTTCAATTTGTGATCATGTATTCATACCAACTCAGTGAAATGCATGTGAAGTTTGTATCAGCTCATTGAGTTATACGAACCTCATTTCATTTGATTTGTCTACTTTATAAATAAATGTCTATAAAACATGTATATTAACTGTATATATATAATATCTATGTATACATACATTTCGTATAAATGCCTATTCTTTTAACATGTGTACAAACAGGTCCAAGAACAAATCATGCCAAACTGTTCGTTTCAATCTTCTTTTTTGACAACACATCCAATGACTCATTGTTTTAACCAAGGTTTCCGACCTTTCCCAGGAGTTTGTCAAGTCGGCCTTTCATACAGCGGAGCCTAACCTGCAAGTAGGATAAAATGTCCCACAAGGTGGGCCCCTACTAGTTGTAAGTATTGTGATAACTTATAACCCCTATAAATGGCCAAATGTACATGGGTAACTTGGGTTATATCTCTACTTATAGGGGTTATATCTCCACTTTTAACTGGTAGGGGCTCACCTTGTAGGAATATGACAGTGGACCCCTCTCCCAGTAATGGTGACCACCAGCACTATGACATTTTGTTATTTTTGTTGTAGGGGAGTCTTATTGAGCTTCAAGGTCCATGTGAATTTGGGGTAGGCATTTCACCCAAAGGATAGATAGTGGTACTGGTATCTTTTTTTGGACATGTTGGATGGTGCCCAATTTTAATGGTTTCAACGTTTACGTGCAAGAACGGGGCAAAGCTTGTAAACAGGCAAGCCAAACAAAACCGAACATCAATCCAACCAAACATCAATTTGCCAACTTGCCCCGAAATCTTCGATGTTTTTTTTTGTTGCTTTTCCTTCTTTGTGGACTTGAGCCTGTAACCAGGACCGCAATCATACTGGGGACATTGATATTTGGGAATTTGTCACCTGGTGCCTTTGGCTGCGAGTGTTTTCAAGTGACATCGGGTGGAGGGCTGAAAAACCAGGGACTTGTTGCAGCAACCAGTCCCCAAAAATACCAAAAAGAGTGGTAGAAGCTTAAAAGGGAGGAATGGAGGAATAGTCCATGAAACACTTGTAACACAACTAAAGACTAGGTGGTGGTTTTAAATATATTCTTTATTTCACCCCTACCTGGTGAGATGATCCAAGTTGACTAATTTTTTTTAAATGGGTTGAATCCAATCCCTTTTTGTTGGCCAACCTTCCTCTTCCAGCGAATCATTCTGAGGTTTCACCAGACTTGGAGTGAGGATAGGGGCCCAGGAAAGGATTGGCGAGACTACCCACTATACGTAATACTGGTCCCATACCATCCATGGGACTGGTGTATTTACCTACATTTACCATACAAATCAACCAAATGTAGGTAAATATACGACAGATGGATGCTATGGGGGTAGTTGCATGCATCTTGTGACGCTCTTGAAGTACCAGTACATACATGTACCAACAATTTCCAACATGTAGTCCCTACAGTTTTCCCAGATCTATGCATGCTATTACTTGGGGGTGCTTTCGAAATCGGAGACATCCCCAAAAAATGCATGGAATCATGGATATGTGGTGTTTACTTTGAACAAGACCTTTTAAATAGGCTTTAAGTCCCTAATGTTTTTTTCTATAGAATCTCCAGGCTGTTTCACTCTGATGGGATTTGAAAAAACGACTGATGTTAGCGTTTCTCCAGGTACTCCGCTTTTAGTTTCTCAGAAGCGGTCTGTGTCAACAAGTTTGCACGGGAGACCCGCGACGTGGCGCGGAAGCATGGCATGAGCATCTTGAACATCGAACGTTGCCTGGCAAGATTTTGCATTAACCAAGGCTGAAAGTCGGAAACGTTTCAACTATGTGTTTTTTGAAAGGGGAAAGGGATTTTTTGGAGGGTTTATACTAGTTGTTCATGGTTCGAAAGTGTTCTTGCTCTTCTTGGTTGTGGTTGTTGTCGTGGTCGTTTTGGTGGTTGTGGTTGTGGTGCTGGGAGTCGTCGCCGTCATCGTCGGTTTTGCCGATGCCGTTTTCCTGTGGTAGTGGTGTATTTAATATGCCCTTGCTTTGGACCAAGGAGGGACGAAGAGCTAGCCAAACGCACTTGTCTTGTGTTTTGATCTTTAAAAGTAATCGGGACTGTACTTTGGATGTGTTATATGGGTTATCAGTCCATGCGTTTAACTAACAATCAGAGCCTCCTTCATGGGTAGTACTATTTTAAAAGTTAAAACTTATGTTCCTGCGCCCTCTAGTGATTTTACAGCTGCGAGTATGATGACCATGTTGTGGCTGCTTACCCTTCAAGGATTCCACTGGCAAGGGGATCATCCCAGATATCCATTCCAAGCACTGGTCCAGGTAGTCCAGGGCGATAGGAGTCATGGTGGGGACAGATTTATGGTTTACAGATCTTTGTTTTATTTTTCACCCTGGGAAATATGTTCTATTTGACTATTTACATAGTCTACTTTAATAGATAGATTGGCACTAATAATATTCCGGTAAGATCTTGTGAGACTATCCATCTTTGGAATCAATTCATCAGAAGAGATCATGTGAGATCTAAATATTGGCTTGATAGATTTGAGAACCTATGCTAACCTTTCTGAAAACCCCGGCAACCCCATCCTTTCACCTATCCACCTATCAAAAGCAAGGCTACAAAAAATCCTTCGACAGAGCCTTGGATGGCACGGAGATATGTGGAACTCATCATCCCTGGGTGATGCGGACCTCATCCATGGCAGACATGCGACGTTTCCAAGTACTTGAAGCCGGCGATTTTTATTCCAAGGTTTGTCTACGTTTTTGAACCTGTGGAACCATGGATATCAATGGAAGGTCTATAGCAAATTAGAGCGACTCGGTATTATATATATATTGTATACATATACTATAATTATTACAGTTTATTATTTTTACTGACTGCAAGTAGTTCATGTGAGCAACTCCCTTTGCGTTTAACTATTTTTTCTTGTTTTGCTGTGACAACTCACTGTGGAAGGATATGACCTCAACAGTAATGGCGTTATCGAGTTCGTGGGGATCCCTCAGCCGACTGACAGTGGGTGGTGGGTGGAGATGGAGATCCAGATTGGTTGCAAAGAGATTTGAACTGAAATTCCTGCAGTACATATGCGAGTGCTACTTTTTGAGTATGTTCAGCAAGTACAAGTGACTCTTTTTTGTAAATGCCTTGACTCAATTGAATTAATGATAGCAATCTTTCTTGTTGACCATGTTTTTGTTCAGAAGTGTTTCCTGTGCCAGGCATGAAACCATTTCAACCCAAGGCGACTCAAATTATTATATTATCATATTAGATATAGTAATCCAACATATTCCCCAATTATCGAATCAAACCTTAACAATACAACATCTCAGCAGTTTTTTTTCCAACCACCTCACCCTGTCACCCACCCACGTTTGATGAAACATCACATGGTCCCGATGTTAGCCCGCAACCGGGGGACGGGTGGAGATCATCAGTTTCAGTTTCGCCCTGTGCCGAGAGCGAGTTCAAGAACATCATTACGGATCTTCTGAAGATTCCTTCGGGCTTGGATTTGCCACAAGAACGTGTCATGTCGATGTGGCGGAACGCCGACAAGGCGGTCGGTTTGGAATTTGTTGGAAGGAAGGTTTCGGGGGGTTCGAGCCATTGGGGGAGGGGGAAGATGGGTTGATCCCTGAAGAAAGGTGGAGACTTGATGTACAAAACATCATCATTTCAACACAGACCCCACGTAGTGTTACATTTTCTTACCAATCCCAATCCTGCTGTAGGTTTTATCACCTACGGCCGTACCGTTTGTATCATTTAACTATGGCGTTTTATCAGTGCCATCAAAATCGGACAGTAAGTGAGTTAATGTGAACCTCTTAAGTTGGGCACAAAGTCGCGGGTTTTTCACGTTTACTTGTTTCAAATTTGGGGCAAATCAGAATTTGATGGAGCATTTAGTACATAATTGTTTTATTCTATGGATCTTGTACTTGCATGTACTGTTTTTTGTATCATATATATAATATATGCATCATCCTATATCATCGAAACAGTTGAGGGTGTTAGGTCAGCACCCACAGATCCTTCACTTTGCCGAAAGGGTTTTGAAAGGTATTAAACACATGTTTTACTGTAGGAAAATAAACAGCGACACAGTCACAACCCAGAAGATCCATGGGACTGGCATATTTACCTATACATTTACCATAAAAATCAACCATTCATCTAGGTACATAAACAATCGTCCCAGGGATACTTTGGGCAACGCCTTGTTGGCAGCCGTGTTCTTTTTCACCTTCAAATCATCGCAGGATGGCAGCGGTTCAATCGACTTTGAAGAGTTCGTGGCGTCGCTAAGCTCAGCAGATTCATCCTAGAGAAGTGATGCTCCAAAGAACGTTGATGGCCAAGGGCAGGTTTCATCTATTGAAATTGAACATATATATTTACAGAATGTATATTTAATTACATATATGAACATATCATGTTGTAGACATAGATACCAACAAAATTGATATTTTGGAAAGATATCTTTTCTGAACATGTGGTGTCTTTCTTCTCGTGAGGTGGGGGGTACGGTTATTTTGTTAGATTCAAGTGCATACGATATCCAGCTTATGCAAGGACTCCTGAAATAGATCCCACAGCATGATTGGAGTTTGGTAATTGAGATTTGGGGGAGCTGACAAAAAAAGGGCCAACGATCAATTCAGGATTTGAATGAAACAACAGATTGAGAATTTTGAGTGTTTTTGTGGCATTCACGGGGATTGTGGATGATCATGATAGCCTTATTACCGATACAGTTGCACAGCAATTTGCTTGGACCTCTGTGCAGAACATTGGAATATAAAAACACAGCGGGTACCCGTAACTGAATTATAGAAATTCACAGGCAAAGTTGTAGTCATTGTAGTCTTAAACATTGCTATAATATATGCCATTGTCTACAGCTTTTTAGGCGACGTCCTCCAATTTATCTCAGCTGATAATACACAATCATCCCCCAAAAAATATGTAAAGAAAAACGGAGCAAAATGCTTGGCTGTTTTGTTGCCCTCACCTTTTTTCTTACAGCCTGGAAAATCAACGTGGAACCTAAAGAATCACCCATTGGCAAAGGAAAATCATTTGAACCAAACCTCCATTACCCATAGGATCCATGTATGATATATTCATCTACATTTACCATAAAAATCAACCAAATGCAGGTGTATATACCATACATGGATCCTATGGGTTATTGTGTTCCATGTTGTAACCACCCCGGAAAAAAAAACATTCACCGGTGGGAAAAAAAAATCAACCCTCCTGAAGGTTTTACGTGAAGGTTTTTGGCGACACCTTTGAGACGGATTTTGATCCGGTGGCCGATTATTATCGAAGCTCGAAGTGGGATCCAACTGGGTTGGTTGAAGCCTATAACCCAAACCATCCATGTATGGTATAATTCATTGGCTAGATTTGGTTGAGTATTATGGTAAATGTGGTAAATATACCAGTCCCATGGATGTTATGGATATTGTTTGGGGTGCCCCCTTTGGCAGTTTTTAGTGGCATTGGAGGTTTAGGTTGGGATGTTCAAACCTAGAAGTGTAATAATCCTGATGGTCACTTTTTAGCGGGAAAGGGGACAACCCAGCCTAGAATATGTTTTCTTCTGTTTCTAGAAGCTCGAGAGGGATTTTCGAAAGATTCAGAAGTTTCATGTGTTTTATGTTGGCCCCGGTAGCTCGGAATGAGTGAGTTTTGGTGAAGCAGTATACCCATTGGGTTCATTCCGTAAATCCCTCCTCTTTTACTCAAGCGGTAGCGCCTAGGCGTACCCAAACGCAAAACCAACAAAAACAACAACAAGGCTGGTTACATATACTGACATACATACTGTAGATATATACATATTTGATTATTATATGTATACATACTGAACATCCATTTCTATTCATATATATATATATATGCTTGTATAGCGCTCTGCTGGTTGCCAAACAAATCTTCCCATAGTGAAAGACCCTCATTTGCATCACCAAAATCTACGTTTCAATCACTGCTGCGTGGCCCTTGTTTTATATGTTGTGATGATTTCTTTTTTTGCAACAAACATCATTCCTCTAACTGTATACTTTTCATTCAACTAACATATCCCACCTTTCGGAAAAGGATAATCATCTTCACAAGTGCGTTGCCAATTGGATATGTTAGTTCCCTGGAGAGTAGTTGTTTAGATAACTAGGTGGTGGCAACTCAAATATTTTTTATTTTCACCCCTACCTGGGGAGGGCTCAAAGGATCGCTGACTCGATCAGAATATCTTTTTGCCCCAGTGTGGTAAAAGCCACACGTCAGAAAGGTGAAATCACCAAACTGGCACCGTCGGGTCCGCGCACGACGCTCTCGTGCTCGCCATAGAGTTCATCGCTGGGTATTGCAACCACGTACTTCTACATTGGGGCTGGTAAGGGCCGCTGTTGATTTACTGGAAAAGCATCACTCTCAACCAACATACACGACGATCCGACGAATGCCACAATGGTGGGACAAACCTCGCTACTGGAAAGGGTCCTGGAGTGCAGGATCAGGTGGCAAGGGAAAGGGCCAATCACCAAAGCCAAAAGGTGGTGGCAAGAAGAAGGACGAGAAGGAACAGGACATTGCCTTCCCGGCCTACGATGCATTACCTTCCTCATCGGCATCTACTGCATCCTCGGGATCACAGGATACGGATCTACGTCAGATCGTCAAGGCTTTGGTCCAAAGCAGTGCAGTGTCCTTGCCAGAGGAAGCCAAGAAGTTCTTAGAACAGGAAGAAGCATCGGATTTCAGACAAGAGCTCAAGAAGACCCAGACACAGCTCAATCGTCGTCGGAAAGCGCACGGAAAGCTTTTGAGATTGAGGGAAACCTTGAGCGAAAAGCACAACCAATACAACTTGTTCCGCGAGAAGATGAAAGAGCAGTTGTTGAGTCAACAACAAAAATACGAGGAGGACGTCAAGTCCCTCGAGAAAGCCATTCTGGATGCAGAACAGGCGTTGTTGGAGATCAAGTCCGACGAAGAGAAGGAAGATCCCAATGGCCCTGCACCTATGGAGACTCCAGAGCTCGAGGACATCTTGCAGATCGATGCGGACAAGAAGAAGGTAGAGCTGAATCTGGCGAAAGAGCTGGAACAGTCCAAGCAAGAAACGGCTGCTACGAAGAAGATGTTCAACCTGCAGTCACTGCAACTACAAACGTATATGCAGAAGGTCGAGCAGATGCAGCTACAATTGGACGCAAGGGTGTCACCAACAGGCCCTACCAGCGAAGTTCTGGCCCCAGTGAAGTCACCGGCTGTCTCGCCACAAATGGCCAAGACTCCCATCATTCCACCGCGAGGCGGACCCTATACACGGGGACCAGCACAGAATCCTCAGTTGATGGATCCATTGCAAGCTTATGGCAGGGGAAGACCAGAAGCTCAAGTCATAGAGGACAGCCCCCCCAAATTGCAATCACACGAAGGCATGGATTGAGATATGGACAATCCTGCCACGTTGTGCTTATGGATAGTCTCCACTCTGGAGCCGATGTCCCAGCTTGTTGCTGGTTCTTCCATGACACCGGATGGTTTGGAGACGGTCCACATAGCACTTCGTTTATGAATTATGCTGGCAATGCTACAACCCTATACATGGTATCCACCAACGACGCAATGATGAACCTGACTCTGGACATGGTATAAGTGACCCGGATGGTCACAATGAGCCAGGTGGCACCAATGGCCCTGATGACCTTGTTGGTTCAACATCAGCGGCTGATGATGATGATGGTGCGACTATGACAGTTACTTTTGAAAAATGGCTTCTTTATCGACCCAATCCCTTTGGTCGAGACCAGTTGCCGTTTTGTGCAATTCGAATTGATCCAAATGACCTAGCTACGTCATTTGTGAACGGAGTGAACAGCTGCTGGCCTGGTATCAACGCCAACGGACTACAGCACATTGCTGTCCACAACAGTGTGATGCGATCATCTTCACGAAAGGGCGCCGACAAGGTCTACGTTGGGGATGACAGAATCGATGGTCGGAATGATGTGATTGGGGCAAGGCGCGTAGTGACGGAGGTACAGATACATTACGGTGCCAGTCTCTTCACAGTTGATTCACAGGCTCGCTATGTAACCCGCAGATCTGATTTTGACACCATTTTTCGTGGTGAGCCCTGGATCGACAAATGCAGGCGAGAACCGACTCATACGTGCTTTGGATTTGTGAATGGTGCAAACCGACCATGGAGAAGCATTACGGTCTACGAAGATGGTGATTTTGTCGAAGTACAGATACTTTCTTCTGAGGAACCTTCAGCATCAACTGACCTAAGACACTATCAAGAAGATGATGAGGATCTATTCGCTCGTGCAGACGAACCTCCTACCAACCGTGCCAGTTCGTCTCAGACGGTATCTCTGGATCCTATCGAAACTATCATCTTTAGACCACTTGATGAAGTACCTGGATTAGCGCCTTATTGGTCCTTCAGTGCTCACCCAGATGATGGCCAAGAACAGTTCGCAATTGCACTTCGACATTGTTGGCCTGATCTGGATGACTCTACAAGGTGGTCATTGCTCATACCGCATGATTCCTGGAGAACATCTATGGCCTTGTCCTTTTGGAGAGCGGCCTACATCATTGACCATGTGGCTGATCGGAAACTAGGTCATGTTCTGATCCTGGTTGAATTCCGCAGTCCTGATCGACCTCCAGCTGCCATTTATGTCAGAGCAGAGTGGGTATTGACGTTGATTTCACCGGGCCTCCTCACTCAGTTTTTGGACCGCGAAGACGCATGTGTTCAGCCAGGTCGACATTGTCAGTTCTATCTCAACAACCGACCATGTTCTGGATTTGACTCAATCCCCTTTGCTCACGGTGACTTTGTTTTGATAGAGATTGTCGAGACGGATGCACAGGGTCTCATTGTGTACAAACCGCAACCAGAATCAGACACATTTCCGAGGCGTTTTGGTGACTTTGGGTTGATCATGTGCTTGGATGTCATGGCTTTCATCCTCACATTTTCTCTTCTTGCCTATTTCCAGAAGCCTCGAACGCATCGACTATGCAAAGTTGGTCTGACTAGATATACTGTACATGGACGACGACCCAGAACAAAGTCATGCTGGAAAACGGCCTGCTTCCTTTATCTTTTGACAAGTGCAGAAGCTATTCCATTACTCCAGCGTGCAGCTCGAAGTCCTGACCATGACCTTGACCATCCAGATCCTACTGATTTTGGATTTCTTAATAGCGGTCTTATTGGATGTCGAAATGATGACGGTCCACCAATTAATCAGGTGCTGATCTTGGTATCAACCCCGGACTTTGCTTCCCACGCGCATCCTGATCCCACTGATTTTGGACTTCCCAGTAGTGGTCTTATCGGATGTAGGCATGATGGAGAAGCACCAACAAACTCTGAGCTCCGACCGGTATCCATCCCGGAATTTGCCTTTCAAGCGCAACAACTACGACAACCACGCATGACCTTTGAAGGTGGCTTTGATCTACAGAATGCGGTGGCTCGCTTGTCTGAGATTGCCCCCGGTCCATTTGTTCTGGAAACATATGGACTGTATGAGGAGTCAGTTGGCACAAGGATGATCACAGTCCACACGCTTACTCTACAACATATCCGATCTACTGTCCACGCCGCTTGGATTGACTATACCAGTCGGTTTGATTCCAGGATCCTATATGTTCAGCCTCAACCCACATATGTTCCACCACCTGTCAAGCTTTTCCTGATCGTCCAATTCATTGACTTTGGACTTCATCTTCCACCCACTTTTCAACCAGTTTTGGTGGAGCAACAGGTTGTGAGTGCAAGTGGTGCGACTGACACCACAGTCAGAGTTGCGGAGTACGTTGATACACCCACCAACATCGAGACAGTCTTCATTGCAGCTCGTTTGACCCATTCCTGTCTTCCGAGAGGTATTCGTCCCTGTGCAGTGCATTGGAGAAATCGGGAGTGGACTTATCCCAGCATTCTCCGACCGCTGGCAGGTGATTACATTGTTGTTCGAGCTGATAACCTGGAACAATACTTTCGGGGCACGGCCGGTTTCTTTCCAGGTGCTAGAAGATTTGCACTTGATGGTCAACGTGTTTTTGCGCAGCTACATTCAGGGAACATGTTGCCTTTGTGGATCCATGCTATTGGACACAACTACGAGCCACTTGGTTGGCGACAAACGATGCTGCCAAAACAAGACCTTTTACAACCAGAGCGGGTTTGGAATTATGCCCAACATCTCTGGCGGGATAAGACACCCGGAAGAGCTGCACGACTTATCCCTGCCAACCCTCAACCTTCAGTGAGGAACCAAGGCCGAATCCGACTTCATCTTATCTTTGCCTTCCGAGTTCGGATGAACTACCAGCCCACATTGTATGTCGGCATGCTCCATTTTGATGCAGCATACCATTCCTACGCGCAAGAGTTACAGTGGAATGCGGTCTATACTCCTGCTACTTGTGATACAGATGGATTGCTGCGCGCTTCCACCTTCTGGAGCTTTGCAGACATTGTACGGTCGGAGAATGAAATTGTATACGGTGGTGCGACCCTTGATGGAATTGCTGAACTTGCTGTACTACCTGGGGCTTTTTTCGTTGTCAATCTCTATGTGACAACGTGGCTGAATGTGGTTATCAATCTATGGCAGCATGTGCAACAACTTCCACAACCTCCCACTCAGAGACCTACGTCACTCCTACAGACAAAGGTGCATCTGAGGAAAGCTACTTTGCCATGTGTATCTACCGAACAGTTTTTCCTACACCCGTACTTCAACTTGCCTCCACCTGGGAATGGTACTTTGATTGATTTACGGCGTAATCTTGACACTATGGACGACATCACCTTCCATGATTGGGGCGAATGCTGTTTTGATGTCAATGCTGCAGATGCTGCACCTATTACTGCGGTGCACGTCCATTTGCCCAACCTTCGGAATTTCTCCGATTATCTTTGTGGAGCATGCCTTCCCTCCATGCCGTCGAGTTACATTTATGACCACGCATCGGACTTGCCGCCTGCATGTCTTTCGTGGGTTGACCTTCTATCGGCGCAGCCACCCGAACAACCTGTATGTCGACAAGTCTACACGGACGGGTCTTATGATGCACACTCTGAGCCACCAGTACGAGTCGGATGGGGGTTTGTTGTCTTTCTTTGTGGGATTGATTGCATCTACCTGGAACATCTTGCCTGTGGGTACATTGAAGATGATCTTTGTCCAATGGCTCATGGTCTGCCAGTGCAGCTCAATGCTAGGACCGGGGAGATTGAAGCACTCATTCAGGCTAGTCTTTGGCTCCTTTCAGCTGGCTCTGTGGTTCCCGTA
>DF241932.1:0-66975 GCA_000507305.1 Breviolum minutum Mf 1.05b.01 | reverse complement strand
TGTAATGTCTATATACTCTGTGACGTGTCCCTTAAAATCCCAAAAAATCCCAAAATAGTAGAAGATTAGGGGAAACCCGAGGTTTCGGGAACAAACCCGAGGTTTATCGGAAAATCACCCAAAACCCGAGGTTTCGATCTGAACCCTACAAATTTGTAGGGTTTGGTTGCGCAGGGTATATATATACACATCATAGGATCCATGTATCTGGCCAAATTAAGATACTTCACCAACCTAGATTTCCCTGAAACGTTTCCCTAAATTTACCTATCATGTTAGTTTTCGGGGGTATTAAACATGTTTCAAGGTTTTTGTGCACCGCTCAGCACCTCATCCAACCTACCCATTGAGGTGGTTTTCCGACTCCATACCTTTCAGCAGATAACTTTTGTTCAAAGCTTATGCATGAGGTTACACTACATGGTGGGACCCTAGTGGTTACAAATGGACTTATAACCCTTATAAAATAGGTAAACTCGGGTTATAGCCCCTATATAGATGAAGTTATAACCCTAGTTATAACTGATGGGGGGCCCACCTTGTACCCACATACATGTAGATACACAGATTTTTGCTGTGCAGTTCAAAGGATCCCTATTCGCCAACCGTCATTTAGGCCACTACACGTACCATCTCTTCCTGGGCCACTGTGTTGGCGACGTCCGGGTGACCGAGATCACCCGAACATGTTATGTCCCATCTTTGGAACAGCCAGCAACAGATGACTTCCGGTGGTTTTTAAAGATTTATTGAATTATCATCCCGAACTTTGGGATTTCATGATCCAATTTGACGAGCGCATAGTTTTCATTTTTTTTCGGTTTGTTCAACCACCAACTAGATGATATCCAGAATCTAGGTGGTGGTTTCAAATATTTTTTTATGTTCACCCCTATTTGGGGAAGATTTCCAATTTGACGAGCATATTTTTCAGATGACTTGTTCAACCACCAACCAGAGAATTGATTACACAAATTCTGAATTCTTGCTTTTCCCAGAATGTTTTGTTGTTTTCGGGCCCAAAACCTTCCATGTCAATCGAAAGAAACTTTCGGTCCGAATCCTTTCGACATGTCGAAATTTCCACAAAACCTTTGGGGGCCCCCAAGTGGCCCGACGAAGGCCATGAAGGGTTTTAGGCCCCCCCAAAAAAATGGCTTGTAACCTCTAAAGAATGAAGGTTGTTGGGTTCCCATTTGAATATTATCACCCCATGGAACTGGAATTTGGGGAATTTGTAACGCGAATGTTTCGCCGCCTTGAGATGCTGTTGTGTTGCGGGAGGCGCTCCCGGATTTTTGTAACTTGCAACCTGACAAAACGTAAATGACAGCCTTTAAAAAGAACACAAGGAACCTGAACACCCACAAGAATCTTATCCCAAGTCTCAACATCAAGAAAAACTTTTGGGGAGAAGTCTGGTATCTCCAGGTGTACCTCATGATTTCAGGGGCTCAGAAATTTTCGGGCTTAATCAAGGGCCCAAAGGTCTCCAAATATAGGATTGGCTTCAGTTGTAAAAATCTCATCCTTAGAATTCTGCAAGGTGGGCCCCTACTAGTTGTAAATGGAGTTATTTCACCCCTATAAATTGCCATCCTATAAATTGCCATCAATAAATGGGTTTCTGGGGTTATAACTGCTTATAACCCCTACAAGTGGAGTTATTTCACCCTACTTGGAACTGGTTTTCCGGGGCCCACCTTGTGAGTTTCATGAACACACCTGGATTCTTCCTTGGAGGATCATGCAAGTGGATGTACGTGCTTAGGATCACCCCCATTTATAAGCCATGGAGTTCGGCCATTTGGAACGGGCCCCACAACCCGATACTTAGGGGACTTACGATCCCCATGGTCATTAATCACTGTCCGTCCTGGGATGATCCTCCAAGTAGGGGATAGTTTTCAGATCATCTTGAGACAAGACATCACCGACTTTTTTACCGGGTCGAATCCGAAAGGGAAGGTCGAACAATCGATAGAAGCAACATGAACACCACGTTGAACATGCGGACACCATGGGACACCCGGCTTTCTGTGCGGAAATCCTTGAATTTTGAACAGCAACATGGTATAAAACCTGTACAATTTTGCAACGGTTTCTCCATTTTGATCGCTGTTTGGTGACATCAAACTACCCATACTGTTGATGGAAGAAATCCTGCACCAGCTGAGCTGTGATGTATACAACCCTGTAAATAATGGGATACGCTAGGATTTCTTCCATCAACGGTACGACTCGTGGGACTGTTCTTTTTACCTTTTTGAAGTTACAATCAAACAAGTTTTTTGATGGACACGGGGTTAGGAGACGACAATCTGTGATTCGATGCAAGGTTTTGATATGTTTATGCATTGGGTGTGGCCCCCTCAAAGTAACCAGTGGCAAATGAAGGTTTGTAGGAACCCCCTCCAAAAATGGAAGAGTTCTGGTGGTCACTGCTACTGGGAGGGGGTCACACCCAATTTATAACATTTATATACACATTTACAACAGCCTTGGAAAAGATGCACCAGAGCCACCAATTGGAGAATCACCCCACAAACTAGCAGTTGGCGAGCAGTCGTGGCCCTGGTTGTTTTTTGAGCATATTTAGGGAGTGTAAACCCTGGATACACCAGCACATATAATATAAATGTATATTATACATAATATATATATATATATTCGGCGAATGTAAAAAATAGGAACATTTGTAGCTACACCAAATCACCCAGAATGCAAAACAAATGTGGGTTTTGTTCTGAATTTGACTAGGCGGTCGTTTCAACTCAATCATCTTTTGAATTTTCATCCCGAACCTTAGGGAAGATGAAGTCATTTGACTTGCGCATTTTTTTTCAGATGAGCCACGAAAAAGACCCTTACTACTTTCCATTATACTGCTTGTTTAATAGGGATCCTTATAATGGCTTATTATAATCCCCATATAACTGGCCATGTCATTAATGGTTGAAACCACCAGATAGTTGAGGTCCATGGCCATTTTCAGTGCCAGCAACTTTGTGGCGTTGACGCGTATGGCCGGGCCGTTGACGGGGGAAGGTTTCACCTTGGGGAGGGGTTATTCTTGGACCGACGATTGGTACCAAAAATGGTGGTTTTGTGTTTTTAGCAGTGAAATTATCTTCTAGACATGCCAAAATATGCAGATATATAAGATAAAATTGATATACTGATATAATGATGTAATATATACATTCTATATATATATACATATCATTACCTTTTATTACTTCACTTATACTTGTACCACTACTGCTGCTGTCATGCTACACAGACGTTTGCAACAATCCCAGTTATCAAATAACCCTATAGTGTTTCCAGCCACCATCCTTCAAATCATACAGGTGATGATGTTTGGTCCCCCTAAAACTTGATGCCAAGTTTTACCGACAACAATCCAAAAAAGTTGGGTGCACTTTTATCGGACAAGATATTGTGTTGCCCACAGTTGAGCAGCACAAAAAAAAATCCAATGGATCATGCCATTTTTACACTGTGGTTGATAGAGCTTTTTTGGAATCAGCTATATTTTCCACATCGTTCCACCCTGCAACGAATTGTATAGTCCGCTCCCTGCAACCTACATGAACCAATCAGGTTCTGTTTTTTGTTTTTCGTCCTAGTCCTAGTCAAAAAAAGTCTTTCCAGCCATTTATGTGTGTCAGTTGACACATTTTCACAGGGGTACATTTTGCGAATCAACAAGCTGGGATTCACAATTTGATATGAATTGCTATGAATTGATGTGGTATGGGTTTTCTGAAGGTGCTCAAGTGATCACCAGGAGAAATCATGAAAACGGGAACAGTGCACAGGAATTTCCTTTTTTTCTTTGAAGTTCAAATTACGTCTATGTACAGTTAGAGTACCGGATGGTTTTTTTCCATTTTAAAACCAGTTAAGGCGATGTTAAGGCGGCTTTTGTGTACGGCTGGAAATAAAACAAAGATTGTGATGGGTTCTTTTGGCCATATCTTTTTTGTTTTAATCTTCAAAAAGAACCATCCAGAAAAACTTGTGAAATGTTGAGGCTCAATTTGTAAAATGATGATTGATATTCTTTTTGCTGACTTTCCGAATGTCGAAAATTCATCGGAAAAAATAACTGTATGTTTTGGCTTATTTTGGCTTGGAAAATTTGAGGGAAACGTCCTCAAGGCATTTTTTTGTGGAACCGCCTCTGTTCAGAATGCGCATTTGGATGTTACTATTAAATTGGTTCGAGGGTTCTCTCGGTGAGAATGGGGGAATCTGAATCTTTTGCTTTCCCAAAACCCGAATGGTTGAGCTTTGCACTTTTTAGAATTGGCGGGGGCTTTGATACTTGGATGTCCCAGGAAGTTACTATATGGATAGTAAATGGGTTAGTTCACCCCAATATACCCCATTTATAAGTAGGTTACAACCCCGTTACTAACCATTTACTAAATTCCTGGGACATCCAAGATAGTCTTGATGAAATATCTCCAATGCCAAACTTGAGGAGGTATCGAAAAAAAACCCAAAACCTACACTCCCTGAAACTAACATTTTTAGCACCCGAAAAATGATGGGTTTCCAATAGGAATCTCCTTTTCCAGGGGGGTCCCTATTTTCAGGTGCCAACTGTTAGTTTCAGGGAGGACCTACCCAAGTTTGACCAAACCTCAGCAGCTAGGACTGGAACTTTTCCGGGAATTCGTGACCCAAACCAACCAAAAGTTTCACCTGTTTCCAACCAGAATCTGGGTGTTTCCAAAACTGCGAAGAAGGGGTGAGCCTTAGGCCTTAATTTCCCTTGTAAGGCTTAAACACACAAAGGATCCTTGCTTGGACTAGCTGGTGGTTTCAAAGATTTTTTATTTTTACCCCGAACTTTGGGGAAGATTTCCATTTTGACTCATATTTTTCAAATGGGTTGAAACCACCAACTAGCAATCTATTCGTGAGATTAATGAACCACTGCATCCTGCATGACTCCACTCTTCAAAAATGTATCAACAAAACGATCCGTGCAAAAAGAAACCAATCACATAAAAAAAACATCAATCCCTGTTAAACCCTGCAGGGTTTTTGTTCAGTTAAAGTCTTCCATCCCCCAAAAAATTGGGCAACTGGCTTTAGATGGTTTTTAGGGGGAAACCCAGTTTGATGGAAATGAGCAGCAGTCGGCTCCATCGAAATCTTGCCGAAGCTCCAACCCCATCGCGGCATTTTCCTCGCAGATTCAGTTTATGGACCTGACGACTGAAATCAAAGGTACTCCAGACGTCTGGAGCTCGGCGTTCTCCTTGAGCCGTGAAAAAAAAAGGGACCCAAAGGGTTGTTTAGGGTACTTAGAGGTTCAGGATACTTAGGATACGTGGATAGTAGCCAGGGTTATAGCCTCTATAAGTGGGTTGTATGTCCCCTAACTAGGGTTATAAACCTGCATATAACCAGTTACTAAGTATCCTGAACCTCTAAGTACTGTATATAGGTGATTATACTACCCAGTTTGGTGGGGATTATTTCATAAACCATTATAATGATCCCTATTATCCAATCAGGATTCAATGGAAGGTACGAGGTTTTATTTGTGGCTCAGTTGGAACTTACCCCAGTCGTACCGGGGGAAGATCTGGAAGGATACCTTGGCCAGCCATTATTTTGGAATGTAGGTCGGTTGGGTTTACGAGTTTCACATAGCTTTCACCATTTTTTTCAGAAGTCAATGATTTTGCCCACATACCCTTGGAAGATACCCCAAACTTCCCCAAACCCCCAAAAAGAAAGAATTCCTTCGTAAACTGTTCGTGAAACATCCGGGGAACCTTCCAGGGGTATGTGGGTGAGATCTTAGAATAAGGGAATTTGTCATCATCCAAAAGGAACCACGATTTTTTTGATTGTGGTGGCAACGACTTCCAGGGAAGTGGATGGCGGTCGTGCTTCCGTTTTTGTTTAAAGAACACCGACTCTCAACGAAAAGTTGAAAGTCAACATCACCAACAAATTCTTTGTGGTTTCTTCCTGACAGACATCTTCAGACAAAAACTTTAGCCAGAAGAAATAAGGAAACGCACTGATTTTCACAACCCCCCAGGGCCATACGTCAGGGGCTGTACATTGAACAGCCCATGGTATTTATGCTGTGTTTGTTGTCGTTGTCGTTTTCTCGTCATTGTCGTTGTAAAAACCCGGAGCGGAATCCGAGGCCCATCGAGTCGGTCGACCATGGTAGTGTTGATAGAATCCTCCATGAAAAGTTCCTTTCCGATGTTCCTGGTTTTTGTACCAATGATCCAATGGTGGGAATTTTCCCAGGAAGTGTAGGTGTGTTTGTTATCTTTTCCCAGAGTGTAGGTCGTGTAGGTGTGTCTTGTAATATTATTATATTGAGATATATTGAGCAACTCTTGAACTGTCATTTTGGATCTAAAATCCCACATTTCGGCGGAGGAGAAGACACTGGGATTGCTCTTCATGAATTTGGCCAGATTGCCAACAGAAAACCCTGGAAGATCTAGAAGTCCAAGTCCACCATTTAAAGATAGGTTTTCACCAAAGACTACTCTTTCAAGTGAAAGAGTAGGGAATTTTAATCATCCAAAATTGGGGACTATATTATTTGAATAGTTTTAAACTTCCAGCAGAAAGGGCAGGTTGATAAAACATGTCCAAAGTATGGGATGGCTTTGAAGATCACGAAAAAACTCTTGAGCTGTTTTTTTTTTGTGTGTGCCCCTTTTTTACTGGCTTTGAACCGATGGGGTCATCACATTCCTCAACGCGGGACAAAATCTGAGGTCTACAATGAGTTTGCAAACCACTTGAAAGGATTCAACTTTGATCCTGCGCAAGGAAGCCAAGTCTGCACAGTTCATTGGATCGTGATGGATCGTTGGTTTAGTGCGGATTGGTTGGATCGATATGCACCAATTCCATTGGTTGTTGGATGGGTACGAAAAAATCTTTCCAGCCAACAAACATTGCTTACGACCACCAAGGTATATTTTTTTTTGGATAACCATGTAAACAAGATCTCTTGACATGGAATGTTTGAGAATTTATCTGATGTGCCAGAGTGTTTTTGGTGAAGTTCCAATTAAAACAACATATATTGATCTAACGGGTTAATCCATGCATGTTTTCAAGCCGACAACAAGAATCGGTCTCCAATCGAAAAGAAGTAGCTGCATCATGACCAGCACCCACCTTTCTCAGGTGGAAAAGAGGATCACGTCACAGGTTTGCTTCTGAATTGAAAAAGTTGCACTCCCCAAAACTAGCAGCTTGCCCCTAAAAATGGTGGTTGGAAGTCTACTTTCCTATTGGGTTCTGGTAACTTTTCAGGTGCGAACTGTTAAACTTCGGGAGGGTATACTTTCCTTCAAAAAAAATCCTAGGCATCCAGTCATATTCTCAGATGATGAGTGGGGTGTTGAATCACCTCAGCAGAGTATCTAGGTTCCATGAAACCATTCTCAGAAGGTGATTGGATACCTAGGGTAAAGGGAATCTCCAGACACATGTTTATCATGTTTTGTTGTCTGGCCCTTAATATCACCAAGAATTTCAGGTACCTAAAATGGAGGTACTGAACCTTATAAGTCTACTTTGGGGGTGGGCTTTACCTTACATAAACCTTACATACTGCTTACATAGGTGAGTACCTCCATTTTAGGTACCAGTTGTTACGATGTGCCTTAAAGCGCTCAACATTTGAAGGACCTGTCAAAAGTTTTCCAGGGGGGTTATCACCATTCAAATATTAAATCACCATGTGATGAACATCTTTGGAACGTTCTCCAAACAAAAGAGTTTGACAAGCTAAGTTGCTGAAACCTGTCAGATTGAAGTTTGAACAAGGAAGTAGCGGGCCGGCTATTTTGAGGGGTTATGAAGGCCATCAGTTGTCCCTTTTTCTATCCCCTAAGAAGGCCGGGGTTACTTGGAGGATCATCCCATTTACAGTAGTAAAGTAGTTAGGATCGCCCCCATTTATAAGCCATGGAGTTCGGCCATTTGGAACGGGTCCGAACAACCCGATCCCTAGAGGGATGGTTTCTAAGCATGGTGATTAGCCACTTACAAGTTCTGGGATGATCCTCCAAGTAGGGATGATCCTCCAAGTAGGTGAAATAAACCAACTTACTAACGATCATTCCTAACTTCCAGCCGGACACCCTAGTAAGAAGGCCGGCTATCCTGTGGAGGGGGTTTGGGCCCCTTAGATTTTTGATGAAACACATGAGCAATGACAAAAATCCTGGGTTGTTTTAGTCATATCATATAGGGAATGACATACTACCCATTTATATAGGGATTATTTCCTAAACCATGATTTTTGGATCCCTATTGACCAACCAGGATGACTCATGGAATGTAAGGCCTTTTTTTTTCCCTGGCTCAAATGGTCACCACCAAGCCCTGCCAGTGGGGTAACTTCGCAACCCTCGATGTGCTTCAGGCCATATTTGCCAGACCTGGGTCTACCAAGCATGGAGGCCACCATGTTTTGTACAGATTTGCTGGAGTTCCCATTTCGAAAGGTTATACAAGATCCAAGGTTTTTAAACTATTTATATACCTACAAATTTACCATAGGAATTAACCAAATGTAGAAAGATCTAGCATACATGGATCTGTTATGGGACATGTATTGATTTATTTTAGCCCATTACTCATCTACCCTCCCCAAAGGGAGCAGTTCACGACGGATGTTTGTCTCTAAAAAAAATTGGGACTTCTGTCAGCTGTCTGGGTTTTAAATCAAACTTACTTAGAGGTTCAGGATACTTAGTAACTGGTTATATGTAGGTTTATAACCCAAGTTAGGGGACATATAACCCACTTGTAGGGGTTATAACCCTGGTTACTATCCACTTACTAAGTATCCGGAACCTCTAAGTACCCTCCCTGAAGCTAGCAAATCACCCCTGACAAGATGGCATCCCGAAAGGAAATTCATCTTCCAACCGTCAATTGTAAGGGGCGTTTTTTTTAGTTTCAGGGTTTGGTGAACATGTTTTTTCCACCATTTTTTGTTGATTCATGTTGCTTCCCAAAATTTGCGAATGACTCTTTTCGAAAGGAAATCTTGCAACTCACCTGGAAAAAAATCTCACCCTGTCGGCTTTGGGCGCTTTCAAACAAAAAAAACTTGAAGATTACTGCTAGGGTGTCCATGCTACTTAGTAACTAGTTCGTAAGTTGGTTTATAACCTATTTAAGGGACGTAAATAACCTACTCATCTAGGGGTGAAATCACCCAGTTACTTGGTAACTGGATCATTTCGCCTCTATAACTGGTAGATGGTAAAAACGTAGGTGAAAAAAACCAACGATTTCCATATAACGATCGTGAGGATCACTTCCAGCCAGACACCCGATCGTATATGAACATGTATTATATGAATTGAGTACATCAGTTTGAAGATTATATAATAACAAACATCCCCCAAACCCAATTTTCCTCTACAAAAATCACATGGTCATTCCTTTCGGGGGGATGATAGGGGAATCTTCGTTCAACAACTTTCGGATGGCACAGGATCTGAATCTGAGATTCCTAAGACTCGAACGTTACAAAACGACCTACCCTAAGGATCATTGGACCCTCCAATCAAGGGGTTTGAATGTAATTCAAATGCTTCATCATTATCATTACATGCTATGGTCATTGTATGAATCTCTGAAATGTCATAGGAGTTGCTTATAGGTCATCGAATTGGAAGATCCGTATACCAGATTTAGGTTCAGGAGAATCCTCGAAACAACTTGAAAAAACTCCATCCCAGAATCAGTTGTTCTTTTTGAAATCTGGACAAAGAAAAATATAATTTCAGCTATTGTACTTGGAGATTGATTAAGGGTACTGTAGTAGAGACCATTAAATTGGTCCTTAAGTATCAGTTGTTTTGGGTCCATCATCTTCCAGGATTTGTTGTTTTTCGATGGCAAATCACCAGCAAACTACCATTTGGGAGATTTTTTTAAAACTTTTTCCAGGCATCGAAGAAGCAAATCTACGCAAATGGTTGAGCTTTGCACTTTTTGGAATTGCTGGGGGATTGGTAATCCTGATGAAATATTCCAATAGGCTTCCAAACACCAAACCTGAGGTATTTGAACCCCAAAACCTACCCAAAGATAAGTATCTTAAGCAGATCCGAGATTAGGAATTCATCCCCCCAAAAAGTATTCATCCATGGTGGTTTGTCCCATCATGTTTTTTCGTCGGAAATTCAGGACGTGCGTGACATGCGCAACAAGGCTGTTCAACAGCTGAAGGACCAGGGGGGTTCGGAGACTCTGAAAACGTAGACACGCTTATTTAAGACTTCCGGTAGCGCCCAAAACATTCATCATTCAGCATTGTGGAAACCAAATATCATCAGCAGTCTGATATAGTATTTATGTTGTATATATTTTTATACATTTGCAGAAAAACAGATCATCATTAAGGTTTGAATCCCTGGCATTTCATGGCCCAAACTGGCTGCAACCAAAACTCAGGAATACGCTGTGTACAAGCAAAAGTGCCAAAAACAGATTTGCTTCACCAGCCATGGTTCCTATCCAGATCTACTTATCCCAGATGCTCAAATGTATGGTACATTTACCTACATTTGATCAGTTTTTATGGTTTTCATGTAGTTAAATATACAATTGTCCCATTGAGTGGACCTGGGTATGAATCTACCAACAGCTTCTGAAAAGGAAAAACAGTTTGACAAAGCCAGCTGCTTAAAAATGACGATGGATTCCTGGATACCCCGATTCGCATCCCAAAACCACCGGGCCAAGCAACCCACGAAAAAAAAAAAAACATTAATTCGTTGATTCGTATTTTTTCATATTGACATATGATCAGGAAAATCCAACAAAGCATAAGACATGTAACATTTAAGTCATTTCAAAAGAACCTCAAGAAAAAATCTTACAATGACCTGCAAGCAGGACGCCTTCTCGGTGGGTGACATGAAGAAATCAGGCACCCTGGTCTTGCAGTACTGCTACGTTGGGAGCTCCCAGTTTCTGAGGTTGGCGTTTTTCTCCCGCCCAAAGTCCGGGTTTTCTCCGGGGGAAAAAATAAAACCAAGTACACCCTGGAAGATTAACATGGAACCTACAAATCACCCATTTAGAAGGAAGATGATCTTCCAAACCTCCAGGATTATGTTCCATGTTAAGTTTCCGGGGTGTAGATGCCCTGAGGTCCATGGTACTTAGTAACTTAGTAACTGGGTTATTTCACCCCAACAAAAAGGGATCAGGATTTCCTTCCGTGAGAGTTTCGAAGACTGCGAAGAAGGGGTGAGCCTTAAGCCTTAATTTCCCTTGGAAGGCTCAGCCACACAAAGGATCCTTGCTTGGAAGATCGCAAAAGTTTTCAGATTGATCACGAGTTTGTTTTAGGCTGTTTTAGCATGATGATAGTAACGCTGCATCTTGCAGGACGTTTCTATCTGTGATTCGTTTAGATTTGAATTGTGCCAGCCATACTTTTGAGTTTCTGTAACTATGTGATGCCTGCAAAAACATGTTTTTCTAGGTGGTGGTTTCAAATGTTTTTTATTTTCAGCCCTATTTGGCGAAGAATTTTCAATTTGACTAATATTTTTCAGATGAGTTGGTTCAACCACCAACTAGTTTTCTTTTTGCTTTCCTATCCCCAAAAATTCCATCCAAAGATTTCTGATCGATCTTTTCTGACCAATTTGAAGCCACAAGGCCCTTGACGTTGAAGGGCAATTGGCGGCGAATGGTATCCTTCACACGCATCCGGAAGGAACAAAGCTTCTTCTGCAGAGGCCATCAGGTGTTTTTTCGCAGAAGTTCAGCCATGATCATAGGAATTTTCCAGGTTACCCCCAAGAAATGAAGCCTCCTCAAGGGGTCAATTTCTTAGGGGATCATGGTAGTTATCATGAACCGTCAATAATAAATAAGGCCCAGGGCACACTTGGGGAAAATGTTGGCAGTTCGGGATGGGATGGGCCCTTTCGATGCCCATGACCATGGGTGGGAAATGATAGATTTGAAGGTCACCTCCTTGTGGGTTTCAGATGATTTTTTTTGTAGGTGTCACATGTATTTTTTTAAGGCACTTATTGGAAAAGTTGGACCCCAAAAATTTGGGATTTCGGTGCTCTCAAAAAAAATGTCACAACTTTTGAAGGCACTCAAGAGGACATGGGAATCTAAGGGGACCTCCCCCAAATGCCACGATTTCCCCCGCAAGAAATGGCCGGCCTGTTCAAGGAATGAACATTAAGCACCAGTGTTTGTTAGTTTAATGGGGCCTCATTTCTTTGGGGGGTGGCATTGGGGGTGTCCTTAGATTCCCATGATTTGAGTCCATGATAATTTTTCTTTTGCATAGGTCATGGGGATAGGTCCGGTGATCGTTCCATGTAAGGTAAGGAAATCCTGCCCCACCCCAATGCCTTCACTTCTGGTTTCAGTTGTTGTATGTTGATCATGATTCATGATTTTTGAATCAACTAAAAACAGGTCCAAAATATTTTAGGCGTTTTACTGTAGGTATTTCGAGAAAGATAACCTTTCAGTGAAAGCGTTTCCACTAGGCCTGTATTTTCAATGTGTTTTTATTGTGAGACCATTGCTTTAGTAAGACCCTTCCTCCCGTAGACATGGAAGCAAAGAATGACCCTGCAAAGGAAAGGATTGTCTTAGGGGGAATGAATTTTCCATAGAATAGAATCCGGGACCAAAGAGAAGGAGTCACAAAAAGCCGGCAAGTACAGCGAGATATAACAGTCTTAACAATGGACCTAACACCCTTTTAGGTGGTCTTTGGATCTTACAGTCATTTAAAAACAGCCAGTTGTGATCACAAAACACAATCTATCTCTAAAATTGCCATGGGATTTCTTTAGTTTCAGACACCCATGTGCTTCATCATCTTCAATCAAATGCACCGGCGGCCGCAGTTTGTCGGAAGCGGGCGATATGTTCAAACCAACTCCAGAAGATGAGGAGGTTGAGAAGAGGAAGGTGCTGTCGGAAGGGTTCTGAAGCTGAGGAAGTGTACTGGGTATAAAATGACACAGAGAAGAAGAGAAGTGTGTTGTATTGAAACCAGGAACCCTCAATTTTGTTAACCTCTTAGAAACTAACATATCCCCTCCCAAGGCATTTTGGAAGATGATTGTCCTTTTCTCAAGGCGGGATATGTTAGTTTTCTGGAGGGTAACTTTGAGTAAGAACCCAATGAGATTTGCTTTGTCACCCTTCAGACACACCTAAATAACACCAGAAATCATGAGTCTTCACCAAATCCGACCAGAAACCAAAATTCACCAGAAGACACCCTTGAAGGACTTTTTGAGATTAGCAAAGTGCTTCGCGTGTTGTAAGCACCAAGCAACGGTCCGTTCCTCGTCCTCTATGATATTGAAATCTAATCTTAGCTGCCCCTAGAGTCAACTGTTTGCTGATAGTTTTTAGATTAGATTCCCATGATTGAACAATTTTTTCATGATAAGTGGTGGGTTATTAAGTGGGTTATTAGGTGGTGTATTTTTAGATTATAATAGGAAAACCTTTTTTCAGTTGGTGGGCTGTTTTTTTGTGGGTTTCACCGATTTTTGAGTATCGCCGAGTTTTGGGGGCTATTGATTAAAAGATATGGGATGTCCATGGTACTTAGTAACTGGGTGATTTCACCCCTATATAAGTAGGTTATTTACGTCCCTTAGGTGAAATAAACCAACTTACTAATGATCGTTACTAAGTACCATGGACACCCTAGTATTATTTTTTTCCCAACCTCGAGAAGCGAGTCAACCAATGGGGGTGATCCGATGGCAAAAATCATCCCAGCATTAAGATGTAAGTGGTGATCGGGATCAGGATGGGCCCCCCATTTTATAGCCGCCATGGAGTTGTTTTTGCCATTTGGAACGGGGAAGTCCCACAATTCGGACTTGAAAAGGGACAAAAACGATCACCATGGTTATAATCACTGAAGCAAGTCCGTGCTGGGATGATCATCCTCCAAGTACCCATGTTGTACCACTGCTTGTACATACCTCGAAGTTGTTTGAAGCAGTTTCTTCTCTAATTTTGTTGGACACCATCTAGGAAGGTCCATTGTCAAAACAAGTATCTGGTATTGATGACAAATTATTTAGAAGGATCCCTACTGGGATGTCCTGCCGGTACTTAGTAACTGGATTATGATTATAACTTATAACTAGGATATAAACCAACTTACAAACGATCTTTAGCAACTTCCAGCCAGACGCCGTAGTATATATTATTATATATTCATAAATCACGCTTCACATCATCACCAAGAAGTTCAGGTACCTGAATGGAGGTACTGAACCTTACATGGTACTACAAGGCTATTTTGGGGGTGGGTTTTCCCTTACATAGGCGGTATCCATACAGCTTATATAGGTGAGGATTCCTCCATTTTAGGTACCTGAAAGTTTTAGTGACATCACTATATGAAGGGTGAACTGATTCAATCTGCCACTGACCTGTCTGATTTTCTCACCAGTTCCACCCGCCGCAGTTGGTGTTGAACGACACCAAGACCAGAACTGTTTTTGGTGCACAAGGCCGGGGGTGATTGTCTCTCAAAGCACCACTTTTCAGGGGCAATTTGTTAGTTTTACGGAGTGTTTCAAGCACTTGGGTTGTGAAATTTCCAAGCATGCTGTGGAGCCAACCTTTTGGCCAGGACCCATAGTCCATGGGGTAAAGGTGTATTATACCTCGGGTTGTCCCACAGTAACAGTACCAAACGAAGGTTTATACGGATCCCCTATTAAAAAATATATTCAACTATTGTTCAACTATTATTATTAAAGCGGAAAGGTGACTGTTACTGGGCAGGGAGGACAACGCAAACGCAAACTATACCTTCATATGACATGCAAAAAACACACGTGTTTTTTTCAATAACCATCTTTCGTAGGTAAATAAGACAGAATTCCCATGGAGTGGATCTTATAAAGAAATTTGATTCTTTTGATCTTTTTGGTCAAATTATAACTACCTCGCACGGGTCACTCACCCCAACTGGTAGGGAAGTAGGGGAACCTCTCACAAATAGCCGTATTTCAGGAAAATCCAGGTTGGTGAAATTCTTAGAATTTGCCCAGTCTTTGGCAGTTGAGAATTAAAAAAACTAGCTAAGCTGTACCAGGCAACCATTGAGATGATGTGATGTTACTTGGATGTCCCAGGAATTTAGTAAATGGTTATGGTTAGTAACTGGGTTATAACCTACTTATAAATGGGGTATATTGGGGTGAACTAACCCATTTAATTACTATCCATTCAGAAACTTCCTGGGACATCCCAGTACTGTCTCACTAAAGATGTAGGGAAGTTTTTTTCGCACCAAAATGTGTGGGATCATGGGAAGCTTGGGTTATGACTATACAATTAACCCCCGCAAGTTGGTTGAAACGAGTCCCTTAACAATCCCTAAATAGGGTTATTACTTATAAGTGATAACCCAACTTGCAAACTTAACTACCTTGAGCCACCAAACATCGTAGTATTTTCTCTGATGCTCCCGCAATGTGTGCGGCTGCAATGGAGAGAAGGGTCGGCTCTTCGCATGGAAGAGCTGCAAAAATTGAACAGAGAGAGAAGGGCCCCTTGGCTGTTTGGGTTACATTGTTACATATACTGCAGATAATTCCCTGCTTAGGGGTAGTGCTAATTCATTCTAGGAATCCTTCTTTTAAAAACACGCAGAATGGGATGGGAGACAATTCAGAGTGTTTACTTTTTTTCGTTGCTGAATTTTTTAAAGAAGACCCAGCAGTTTGTCAGTTTGCCATACAAAGAAGCAACTGTGACTGCATGGACTCCTTCCGTCCTTCGGGAGGATATTTTTGATGGCCCTGGTGTCCCAGTTCACTTCTAGTGCGATAGGTTGTATTTGCAAAATCTGTACTGAACCACAAAAAGTGTTTGACCTCACATTTATGTAAATATACATATATAACTATATATATTTGTTTAACTCCGAAGAACCGAGATTTCATATGGAATGCACATGATTTACAACTTTTTTGGTTTGTACAATATAGTGTATACAACTCAGGCAGATGTGTACATCTATCATGTATTGTATATAGATATACAGCATATGCAGCCCTAAATAATCTATATATCTAACCATGTTTTTTATTTGCATACTATTGTGCCTGCATTTTTTTTCAATAAGCGATTCCAATACCAGGTATTTAGTTGCACTCATCCCGAGTCCTCATTGCGCCGCAGGGACCAACACTACGCTCCGTTCACTGCGTGGGGTGCAGAAGTATGCAGGATGCCAAACGGGAGGGGGTGGCAACGATGTGGTACGGTCAGAAAACTCCGGTGTTTATCGTTTGCTGGTGGCTACCGGAATCAAACCAGATCATTCTGGTGATACAGTAGGTGATAATTAGGTGGTAGGGATTATATAGCACCCAAAAATCAAAGCAAGGACTATACATGGTATATCAAGGGGTATTTTTCCTGCCAATTGGGTGATTATTTTTCCTACCGATCCCCACCCTTCAAAATCCATGAAGATGGGAGCCGGGAGCGATGAACGGAGCGAAGGTTAGGGTATCTAAGATCCATTCACACTAGGAAGCTAAGGAGCTAACCCCTGGAGCTTCGTTCAGCACATGTTAGTTACACCCTGGAAGATCCTCCTACCCAATCAGTTGGTTATTGTAAGCAATGACAAGGATCTCCCGTAAACAACAAGTACAGGTTGGTTGTTTGTGTAGATTTTTTGCAAGGGCCCTGGAAGATTAACATGGAACCTACAGCCATCACCCATTCGGAAAGGAAGATTTTCTTCCAAACCTCCATGATTCTGTTCCATGCCAATCTTCAGCGGTGTATGTTTTTTAACAATCATTACAGTGGTTTTCAATAACTTGGGCACATAGGTAATCCTTGATGATGAGGATTTCACTGTAACCGTAACCCAATTGTTGATTTTGAAGCTCTTTTTGGATCGAAATACAATGGACACCCTTTCAGTTGTTGTTGTTGTTGTTGTTGTTGTGGTTGTTATTGTTGTTGTTGTTGTTGCTGTTACAATGGCAAGCAAATATCGCGATTGCTGAGTCATCATCATAATGAATCATCCACCATTGAACAAAATTCCAACATGTAGCTATGATTGTTCTCATGTTCCATAGATTGTGGTAGTTCTACTTGAATGATAAGAAGGGGAAGTGAGGTTAGCTATAGATGGTGAGAAAATTGGTAACTGTGTTCTTTCATCCCTGCTGGGTTCATACCTATATACAGTACATGGGATGTTCTCTGCATTCAGCAGTGGTAAATGAAAAAAATAAAGGCTTTCCCTGAGCCGAGTCATCCCACGTCTGGTGACTGTTGGACATGGGAGCCTTCCAAAGTGAGGTACCCAACCCCACTGGGATGTCCCAGGAAGTTAAGATCAATGGGTAGGATCAATGGGTTATTATTTCACCTACGACCTGCTTATAAATTTATAAATGGGTTATATTGGGGTTATGACCCACTGATCCTCACCATTTACTAACTTCCTGGGACATCCAACCCCAGCTAAGCTTGTTTGCCCAAGTTCGTAACAGCCGCAACGTGCCACGGCGACATTCAAATTTTTTGGCTCAAGTTTCACTGGGATTGCCACGTGATTTTTTCGTTTCTTGAGACACATGAGTGAAGTTTTTGTGAATGCTAAGTGAAAGATACGGAAAGGTGCTTCAGAAGTCCGGAAAACTCACCAACTGATGTCGGTAAATATCACAGAGTTTAAAAAAATGAAAATTTCCTTCCCATAGGATCCATGTATGGTATATTTACCTACATGAATGGCTGATTTTTATGGTAGATGTAGGTGAATATACGAGTCCCATGGATCCTATGGGCTTGTTCCCAAACAAAATGTGGAGCTAGGGTTTCGGTGAGTTCGGGCGGATTTCTGAACCAGGTTTGCCTGGCTCTTCCACCATGATGGAGGACGAATGAAACACCAAGAATGCACCTCCAAGAATTCAATGAATGTTGATTCGCCTCGTTTCAGTCAAGATTTTATCAGAGCTACTTAAAATCCAAATGCTAGGAATTTAATTGCATGGTTTAAACAAGGATATTCCTGATGGGTTTCAATTTTTGTGTTTTTACCCCGAACTTGGGGAAATGCTCCAATTTGACTCATTTTTGTTTAGATGGGTTGACCCATTATTGTTGAGACAATAAACACATGTTTTGCCATGATGATGAATTAATCGCTTCCTTTTTTTTTTTGAGATGTTTCGCCAGAAGCTAATAGGGAGCAATTTGAATTAATACCTTTAGAACAATCAAAAGCCAGAAAACAAAAGTACATCCGTTCTCGCGGGATCGCGACGTCGCGTTGTGAACTCACCCTGGCTATGGAAGTTTCCACAGAGGCCAGGGAGTTTTGGAGAGTTTTGGAATGCTAAGAAGAATCCCATAGACCGAATGTGCAAGGAACAACAAATGGGAAAACCTCAACGACTCGTGGTTGGTTTGTCAATATTAGATTCATAATACCGAATGATATGTAATATATCATACCAAAAAGGAATGCTATACCCACACCATCCATCTATGGTATATTTGCAAAATTTTGTTGATTTTATGGGATCAATGTAGTAAATATACCATCGTCCCATAGATTTTGTTGGATATTACCTCTAACAATTGATTTTTTTGTTTCACCAAAATACATTCCCTGAAACTAACGTTTCTCGCCCCAAAAAAACGGGCCATCCCAAAAAGGAAACTCGTCTTCCAACTATCCATCCCTAAGAATCCAAACCCATTCCTAGAATAAGATTGAGGGTTCCAATCCCATCCCCAGAGTAGGAATATTGAGGATTTTTTTTGCTTAGGACGTACCTGGATTCTTACTGGGATGTCCATGGTACTTAGTAACTGGACTATAACCCCTATACAAGTAGGTTATTTACGTCCCTTAAGTAGGTTATAAACCAACCGACTTGCTAACGAATCGTTACGATCACTTCCGTGGACATCCCAGTATGTATCCCAAAAACTTGAGGAATATCGAGGGATAGTCCCTTCCTTAGGACGTACCTGGATTCTTAGGGTGCGTTTTGCTGTCGTTTCATGTTTCGGGTACTCAATTCTTTTTTTCAACTCCATGGCGCGTTTTCTGTTTTTTTTGGCGGGGAGGGCCAACAAAAACCCTTCCAGAAACCACAACTTTAACGGGATAGGACCATCAAAATATATCAAAATATAGGAAACATTAGGAAAACATAGCGGGGTGAAAGTAGATGGCGCAACTGCAACTCGCAATTTTGGTGGATTAGTTTGGGGGATATGATAAACCAATAAGTGGTGATCGCCATCTATCGATTCTTTCCAGGTTGTATAAAAAGTTTTTTTCCACGTATGTTGTATGAAAACCCGAGATGTGCCAGCCGAGATGTGCTCATGTGAGTTGGTTTGTGGTCAGTAAATGAGGCAGATCACTACATCACCCAACTTACCAAGGCACTGCTTGATATATGTTGGATCTACCCCACCCAACCAAGTAACAGTCACTAGTAGGATCATTACATTTTTAGGGAATTCCTGTAAACCCTTGTTTGCCACTGTTACTGGATGTGGGGTAGATCCAAGATATATGATGCAATACTTGTTCTTCTCCGGGTACTGTATACACTATCCCTAGTCTTCCAAAATGCCCCAGTCATACCTTGTGAGGATTGGTATTTGGACCCCCTAAAGGCCTTTTTACCTCAAGAGATGTGAACGTGTGTTCATTCACACCCATCCTCACGTTTGGTATTTGGAAGACAAGGGTCATATCCCAGTTTGGGATATTTTGGTAGGTTTTACATGGTTATGTAAATTTTCATTTCAATATTTTCACCCTGATATTGTATATACTGCAGTATCTCTATATAATTCCATTTAGCCACGATGTCTTTTTCGGTCGCAGGAGGTGAATGGTCTTCAGTTGCCTTATCATGGAGAGGCCCCTGGAGCAGTGACCAAAACCTTAGTTATTTGTGGTATCTAGGGGATGACATCCTAGCCAGGTATATAGGGATTTCACTAAGCCATTATATATAAGGATCCCTATGAACCCATCAGTATAATGTAACAAGCTTGTTTTTTTTTTCTACTGCACTTGCTATGTTACAAATTCTATGCCACACCTTGATTATCGCACAGTTCAGGTAATTTGGTCAAGCTATAGATCATAAGAAGGACTTATTTTCAATACCCGAGTGGTAAATCTTTTAGGGTGTGTTCCAGCTGTGCAAAAGACGAGCTATATATTTGTGAAAAAACCACCAAACACAATGGAGATCAGTCAAAAAACACATTTTCCAGGATATGCTAAAAAATCCTTTGCAACTTGATTGATTTGTTGCCAACGCTTTGACAAGAGATACGTAAGCAATCCTTGCTTGAGCAAGGACCTTGTCTCCTTGGAGTTTACATTGTAAGCCTAGAACTTAAAACCAACATTTCTCGCCCCTGGAAAATGGTGGATTGGGAGACTTTCCCCTTTCCTTTTGGGGCAAAAGACCTATCTTCAGATGCAATTTGTCAGTTCATAGGGAGTGTGCCTAAAATGACTAAAGAAGTAGTTGGCACCGGAAGTTACTTTGACTTCGTTGATGGGGACTGGGTGAAGGACAAAATTTGGCAAACTTTCCCTCTTCTAAATGTTGTTGGATCACTTATTTTTAGGGTCCATTGACTTCAAGAAATTGATATTGATCATTCCGAATGATTCCCTAGACAGGTACTGTACAGGCGAATACCTGTTTGATGGGTATGTTTTTGGGGTCCGGTCATGCCTTCTCTCTCAGTTTCGGTGGGACTGGATGTCTACAGGGATTGTGATGTGAGTGGAACCTTAAATTCCCAAAGGATCCATGAAACGGGTATATTTACCTACTAATTTACCATAAACATTGACCAAATGTAGGCAAATATGCCATGGATCCTATGGGAGTTATTGGCAACAATCGCGAGTCCACCAGGGATCTGTGGCATCCATCGGCACAGGGTAGGGGAACCTAGCCAGAAAAGTTGTGTCGTTGTTACGACCAAAGCGCTGGTTCTTGAGAAGTTATATACCCCCCTTGAAATTTCACGAATCGATACCCAAAATGACGCTAGCCGCTATGTTTGAAGCCAGGGATACATTTTCCAAACCCCTCAGAATCCAAGACTATCCCTACCAAGTAGAGCAGGATTGATGGTCTCAATCGCATACCCACAATAGGATTGTATGGTTAATCCCTTTTCTTAGGACGTACCTGGATGCTTAGGGAACCATCATGTTTTTGGGTATTTTTGTTATCCATTCGTTAAATTTCGGGGGTGTATATTTGGCATCAAATTATAGAACCACTCTTCCAAAAAATTAAGGTTTTATACATCCCAGGTGGTGCAGGATTTCTTCCATCGACAGAATATTAGTTCTTAAAAGGTAGATAGATTGCTACCATTTTCGCTACCAAGTACCATGATTTTGTACATCCAAGATTCTTTGGAGACACATATTTTCAGACTCAGCCAATGGCTAAACTTTAAACTTTTGGGGATTACATATTTGGTAGGAGAAATAAGATTTAAACTTGTCTCTCGTGGTCCTTTGGCTGAGTAAGTTTTTGTTAATTGAGCAATGAAAAAATCCTGCTTGTTTAGGGTATATAAGGGATTATACGACCCAGTTCACGTGGGGATTATAGCAAAACATTATAAGATTTATAATACCTCTTAACCAACCAGCATTCAATGGAATGTCATAAGGGCTTTTGGGCGTTGGTCATTTGTTTCAATTTTTCTTAAGCAGGCTTAGTGGTTTCATCCAAGCCAAGAAGTCATATACGAGGATTGCCCCCTATTGAAATTTGGGATGGGTTGGAACAGGTTGCAAACCCAAATGCATTATTCCATTCGGTAATTTTAGTATAACGGGATTGTAACCCACTTACTAGCCACAGACTAAATTCCTCGGGCATCCACTTGCTGACCACTTAATACATCTTAATACTAGATTCCTAGACTATGCTGAGGCGCCGAACGCGCTTGAGCTATGTGTCTTGCGTGTCGGAAGCAGAGGAGGGGGGAGGATAATACTCAGTGGCTGGGTTCTGTTTCTCTGTTTTCCATAAGAGAATCATTCCCACGTAGAACATGACATAAATGGTGATGAGGGTTGAGAGCTACAAGAATGTCCCTAGGAATTCAGCATTTAGATGGTTTTCAATGGACACATTTCACTAAATATTGCTCCATATACATCATTTGTGTCATGGTTGATCAACTTCAGTTGTGAGTGGTGAAAGTAGATGGTGCTACTCCCAATTTTGGTGGTCAAGTAAGGGGATATACACCAATACATGGGAGTTGCGCCCCATCTACTTTGCAGGTGGTATATTTAATCTGCGAGGTATTCGTGAGAGCTGAAAAACCGTCGTCTCGGATGTCGGATGTGTTTCCATGGATCCATCGGAATCCAATGAAACTGGTATGTTAATAGACCCCTTAAACCATCAATGGGACGATTGTAGATGTACCTACATTGATCCCATAATAATCAAGCCAGCAACCGTAGGTAAATATACAATCTAGTCCCATGCATGCTAATTATGGGGACGTTTACCATAAACTTAAACATCATTCATGCTAAATATACCAGTTTTAGGGATCCCTTCTGGGTATCATACACCTTTAGGATTTCGCCATGTTTCTAAGATCTCACCCACAGGGCCCCCTGGAAGGTACCCCGGATGTTTCACCAAGAGTTTATGAAGGAATTCTTTCTTTTTGGGGATGAAAGGGGAAGTTTGGGGTATCTTCCCAGGGGCCCTGTGGGCAAAATCATGGAATGTTTGGTGAAGCTGAAAATTTCGAAAGGACAAGGCCGAGTTCCTTGATATCAGCGACCTTGAGGAGTTTCCCGAGGTGGCCATCCGAGGGCACTTTGTACAAAGTGGGCCCAAAAAACATCGCCGGTTTGGTCACCCCCAAATGGTGGTTGGAAGGATCATGGAATTCCTTCCAAAATGCCCCACAACAATTCAGGTTTAGGCATTTATATCCCAAAGACTCAATGGGAGGATGGTATATATACCTACATGAAAACCATAGGAATGGACCATTCATGTAGGTAAATATACGTACCATACATTGAGCATTTGGGTATGGATAGTAATTTGCTCCATGCCAAAACTCCACTTTTAGGGGGTGGTTATTTCAACCCCCCATTACCCATCGGCCATTGAAAAAGGAGTTACAACTGCAGATTTTATCTAGATACTGTAAGTAGAGGCCCATTTTGTACATAACATAGATACCAACTATGATGTGCCTTGGAACATTTATGTTTGGCGTGAAATATGGCCTTGCTTTTTTTGGGTATCTACGCGGTATCTATGTGAAATTTTAGGGGGGGTACTTCCCAAGACTTGAAAATTGAAACCTGCCAAAAGTAAAATATCCACTTGAACAAGGCAACAACTGAGACAATCTAAGCTTTTAGATTTCAAATTTACCTCCAATTTGTTTGTTTTGCGGGTGTTCTAAGGCGTTTCTTTTTTTCCCGGAGGGGTTGTTTCACAAAGCATATGTTCCTTTAGTAAGAGTGGGGAAATTTCAATTCTTTTCGACATCTCAAAGTCCAAAAAAGGTTGACTAGGTGTTGGTTTCACACATTTTTTATTTTCACCCCGAACCCTGGGGAAATGATCCAATTTGACGCGCATATTTTTCATAGGGGTTGAAACCATCAGCTAGGTAAAATTGGATCTTGCATGTGGGCCTATGAGATCCTGTTTGCGGACATCGCTGCCCAAGGGATGCTTCAGGCCACATCTGTGGCAAAGTTGCGAAGTTTCCAGACCAACCACCGGGCGAGACCCGGGTCTACCAGCGTTACCGGACCCACAGGATCTTTCAGCTCGCTCTGAGGATGCAGAATGGCGCGCAACATCCTGAAAAGCCAGCATCGTCAGATCGTGTCTCTTCAGGCTGGCTTGGGGCGTCGGAATAGGTCTTGAAGTGAAATGACTGCGAAAAAAAACCTGATATTTCACCGCATGCCCAACAAACAGTTGCGCGAACGCGCCGCGGTGGTTCGTGATCCCAACTAGTTTACTTTGATGGAGCCCTGAAAAGAAAAGGGGCCTGGCGGCCTGACTGCCGCAGACAACAACTGAAGGATGACACCTGATGTACTTGGATGTCCCAGGCTATAGACCCAATATATCCCATTTATAAGTAGGTTATAACCCAGTTATACATGTTATACCAACCATGAACTGATCCTAAATTCCTGGGCCATCCAAGTATGTTGAGCAAAGATTTATGTAAACCAGTGGCCCACATGAAACCATAAAAGCCTAGTTGGTTGATGATAAGATCATTCGTTCAGTGGCTACGAAATTCCAAAGCTATACCAAAATGATTTCCACAAAAAACCGTTGGCAACTATTTATTTTGTAGGTGAGTCATACCAGCTTGGAGGATCAGTAGTAAATCAATACACAACAAGCCACAAATTTTGAAAGGTATTGTCAAATGTTTTGATGCCAACTTGCCTTCCTAAGTTTCCTATTGTTGGAAATTATGTTTGATTTTTTGTGTCCTAGGAAGGTTGACTTTCTACTGCTATTCTCATTTTCCGAACTTCCCCTTCCGGCTTCAAGTGACAAGCTGTAGAGTTCTAACCCCGCGTGTACAAGGTATCCACAAACCCGCGTGTACAAGGTATCTACTTGCGGTTCGTTTCGTACACTAGACTTTCAAAGTAGCACAGGAGAGAAGCTTCAGAAGATTTGGTCGATCCCCCTTTCCCACCATTTGTAGACGGTCGTGTGGTAGACATCTTTTTATTTTTTTTATTTTTTTTGTTTTATGAGATTTACCCTCCCTCAAGCTAACATGGCCTCTGAAAATTGAGGGTTGGAAGATGAATTTCCTTTTGGGGGAAACCTATTTCCAAGTGCTATATGTTAGTTTCAGGGAGGGTATAGTTTGTGAGATTGGAACTAAGCGTCATTCTTTAGGTTCGACCCCTACCCGTTAACACTGGAGAAAAAAAAATGTTTATTACATTGTTTTAACAAGCGACTAATACAAACATTCGCGTTCCACTGGCATCGATGGGGGTGGTAGATCCAGCATAGCCGGCATAGCCTGCATCAGTCTTGACGGTATATCTTACCTGCCCCACGCAGCAACAGGCAAACATACACCCCCGAAATTTAACATAGAACCTGAAAATGGTGGTTTCCATATCCGGAATCTCCTTTTTGATGGATTCATTTTCAGGTTCCATCCTTAGTTTTCCAGGGTGTAACTTTTATAGGATTATAGGTATCCCCGGTCGCCTAAATCATGTAATGATGGTTCACCTCCGCAGTCACGTCTGGAACTCAATGGAGTTTCCTGGTTCCCTTAATAGGTGCTAGGTAGCATATAACCCCCGCAGAAGGCAATATATAAGTGGTATATAAGTGGTATATACTGCCAATGGGGTGATTATATGCTACCTACCACCTATTAAGGGAACCAGGAAGCTCCATTGACTAACCCACCCCCAGAATTAAGGCCTTTATGATCAGGGCTTATAAATCCAAGCTTTCTTTCAATAAGGCCCAGAATGAAACCCTTAAGTTTTCTTCTGGGGTTCCGTTGGGGTACTGGGATGTCCGGCTGGAAGTGATCGTAACGATTCGTTAGAACCAGTTAGTTTATTTCACCTACTTAAGGGACGTATATCCAACCTACTGGTATACCCAGATGCTCAATGTATGGTATATTTACCTACGTGAATGGTCCATTTTTATGGGATCAATGTAGGTATATATAATATACCATACATGGGGGGTGTGTGGGGCCCAGTGGTGAGTTTTCACTACCCAGTTACATCCAATACCAACAGAACATCCCAAACAGCCATTTTTCACTTCAACTGGTTGAGGCGGCTGAGTCACACCCTCGTTGGTGGAATTCAGTGATGGAGGTGTTCTGCTGGAAACGGTGGGCCCTGAGGTTTAGCATCCCTGGTGGAAAAATGGACAGAAATACCAACAGCTGGCACCTGAAAATGGGATCAACTTTGGAAACGAAGATTCCGGATATGGAAATCATTTATTTTTGGATGGTCTATTGTTAGTTTTCGGGGATGTAGTAGTACAGCAGGATAGCCGGAATATTCCTGGTAATCACGTATACTGATACTTTTCACTGCTTAGTGGTTTGTTTCATTGATATGGCTTGCTTTTTCTTGCAACGCCACGAGTTACTTTTCGTATAATTAATTACTTACTACTTGGGATGACCTTTGTTGAAGTATTCCGTCCTGATGAGTCGATATACCCCAAAGGCACAACTCCCATGTTCCATTGTGGAATGCCAATGTTTACTAAACCAGATGTCCTCAAATTCGTAGCTACCCAATTCACCACTCTGCCCCGAGTTGATTTATAAATTGCGATGAGCAAACATAGCAATGACAATGCACCATTTGAACATGTACTTTCAATTAGAACATGATAAAGTTATGCACGGAGTCATTTCATCCTTTTCAATGGCCGAAAAAGTGAATGATGACTGGGGTGAAATTTCACCCCTATAAGTGGAGGTATTTCAGCCTACTGAAAAAACTGGTTTTCCAGGGCCCACGTTGTTTTCCTGGTGACCCACCGGCATACGTTCCAAGGAACGTTTTTTCCCTGCCTTGGATCGAAGAAAAACAAAGGTGAGCAACGAAAAAACAGTGTTTTGATTAGTTCATAGGGATCCTTCTGCTTTATTAGTTTAATAGGGGTAACTTATGATGGTTTATTATAATTCTTATGATCCTTGACTATAGTGGTTTATTTTGATCCCCTATATAACTGGGTAGTGTAATCTGGGCAGGTTAAAACGACCTCAGCCGAGGTCACCTTAAATGGTGGTTTAGTAAGGGAATCCCCCAAAATCCCCTTAATTNTGCTGTCGTCTTTAACCAGGAGTTGATGAATTATGTGATGACACAAATTGAGCTGGTTCCTTTGCCTTTCATCATCATGGGTGATTTCAACATGGACTTGGATCGCTTTGATTGTTGGCCTGCGTTAGAATCCAAGGGTTGTCGTTGTCTACCACAACTACATCAGAGACTCATGGGTACACCCATGCCGGCCACTTGCAAAGATGTCACCATCCCAGACAATGCAATCATTTCATCCACATTAGTGCCGTTTGTCACCAGAGTACAAGTACTTAAAGACACTGGTATCCCCACTCACCACCCAGTGATTTTTGACTTGTCATTGCCTGCACAGGGTCTCTTCAGACATCGGATTAACTTTCCGCGGCAGTTCACTGAGCTTGGACTTGATGATGCAGATTTTGATAATGCTTATAATATAGCACGGGAATCCCTTCCTTTACCTAACAGTATTGAGGAGTGGGGCCATAACCTTGATTCCTTAGCTGACATTGCAGTTCAAAACTGCCCAAAGTTGCACAAGCAAGGTGTCTATTCATTGCCACTGCCTTTCAAGGGAAGATGCCGAATCAAGCAAGTAACAAAATGCCCAGTGCAGTCCTCTACAAAAAAAGGCTGGAATGGTGTCTTTGAACCTTCGACTGAAGTCCTCACCATGGCTACTCGAAGAAAAATCACACAACTTCGTAGAATACAGTCATTGATGCGTCGTTTGTTCAAATTGGAAGGTGTAGAGCATATCCCAGATACCACAACAAAAGAACTTCGTAGTGAATGGGTGGCCATACATAGATCAACTGCTATGGGTAAACCCTTTCTCTTTTGGATACAAGACTTTCCAGACATTATTCTTCCCACATACCCCATGCCTGGTGCTAATTGGCTACATGACGTGGCGCAACTTGTTCAACATACTGTTGAGTCGGATCTTCAGCTTGACAAGAAATATTTCCAAGATAGCTTGAAATACCAACGCCATGTTGATCAAAAGTATGCGTCTTCTAAAAATGCCTTTATGCAAATTCGGGGAAATGATAGGCCACCCCTGACTGAAATTAAGGAAGTCATTCAGGATTTGGTTAAAGTAGTCCCTCTGGATGATCCACATCACATTGAGATTTTTGGGGAATTCACCAAACGTTTGTCTCTTCAGTTTCCAGTGTCAATTGAAGACCTTCCGGCTAGAGTCTTGGCCATTGAGGAAGATGCTGCCATATTGGACTTAGGCGAAGAAACTTGGACTGGTGCCGAAGATGCACATCTCACCCAACATGTGTTTTCGTGCGATCCTTTGGAAATTGCCAACCAATTAAATTCGTTTTGGTTACCTATTTGGCAAAAAGATTCATCTTGTGATAACTTAGAGCAGGATGTACCTGACCTCCGAGCCATCACACAATATTTCCCTGCACATCCCGCAATTGCCATTGACATGCAAGATCCTGATTTGTGGATGGCTGCCATTAAGAAACAAAAGGCTGGTAGTGCAAGAGGCATTGATGCAGTGTCCAGTCAGGAACTTAAGCTTCTTCCCAAGGGTTTCATTGCCACACTTGCACACGTGATGACATTATACCCACGAGGCTTTCCCGAATGGTTCATGACGGCATTCACTTGCCCTCTACCTAAGAGTAACAATTTGCCTGAAGGGTCAGGAACCCGCCCAATCACGATTTTGAGCCAGCTTTACCGTACATGGGCCGCCGTTGCCACAACTCAAATTGTTAAAGTCATTGCTCACTGGGTCCCCACTGGAGTGACTGGACTTTTACCTTCTAGGGGTGCCAGTGACTGTGCTTATCGTGCTCAATTTGAACTTGAACTTGCGGCCAAAGAACGTAACCGTTGTTCAGGTCTTGTTATGGATTTAAAGAAGTGCTTCAATAACATCAGATGGGTTATTGGTTTTAACCTCCTTTTGGATATTGGTGTGCCGATTCAGATACTTCGTATATGGATCCATTCCATTGCCAATCTCTCCAGATACTGGGTGCTTCAAGGTGACTACTTCTATGCAGGGTTCTCCACTGGGGGATTCCCAGAGGGTGACTCCTGGAGTGTCATTGTCATGGTAGCCCTTGCAGCCGCATGGGTCAGTTTCTTAGAACACACCATACCTGCTCGCTCTCAGCCTTGTTTGAGTGCATACGCTGATAATTGGTCATGGACACTCCAAGAAATGCTAGGTCACCATATTGCTATGACTAACACATGTCGTTTAATCACCTTGGCGGGGCTCAGCATTGACTGGACAAAAACCTGGTTTTGGGCTACTTCTAATGCAGATGCAAGGCAGATCAGTGATATGTTGGTTCCCTTTTCTTCACCTCATAGGGTCCTTCGATGCCACTCTGCACATGACCTTGGTTATCAGATGCAATATTCTGGATGCCCTGTTTTNGCCTATCAGTGTTTAGGTAATAAATTGGCAAATGATACTGCACAACTGATCAATATCTCTTTCTGCTCTTCACTTGTGTCGGAACTTGAGAATTTTCACACTCAAAACTCTGCTGAAAAACAACGGTTGAAACAGGTTTTTTCTCTGCTTTTAGCTTTGACAGAAGCCAGACAGAAACTTCCACTTGAGACGAACACTCCACATGTGATGGATTTTACCGTCGATCAGGTGTGTCAGTCTTTTTTGGATTGGTCTATTTCAACACCGCTGAATTTTTCACCGGAATTGGATGTGCGTTTTTTGGGGGATACAATTTTGGGGTTACAGGTTGCGCAACAGACTCTTGAATGGTTGTCGAAATTTGTTTGGCCTCGGGACACGATGGGTCCTCAGAAAGATGGGGTTGGAACAAGCTGGATTGAACTTGTCACTTCATGGATGATGTACCACCGTAGGTACTTTCCTGTACACCGGCCTTCTTGTGATGGTTACGAAGTTGTCATCACACCTGGGGGCTATGACGCTGCTAAGGATCTTGGAGTGACATTGTCTGAACTTGGATGTATGTTTCAAGCTCATCTACAGAATCTGCAGGCTCTTGTGCCTCAAACGTTGACACCGGATTTTCGAAGGGGTAAAGTTGCTTCGCTTTATATGTTGGGCTACAAGCAGTTTACAACAGGGATCAACCTTCGACCCGTGATTCCGTGTCAACGTGAGGTGGTTGGATTTCTGCACAGTTTTTTACAGGTGAATTCAATTGATGTGACTCCCCTGGTTCAATCGACATTGACTGATAACTTGACTTTGGATGATCATTGGCAAAAGCGACAACTCAAATCACATTCGACGAGAAAGAAGGTGGCTAAGGTTCGTAAAGCTCACTGCTAAGTTGGTTGAGCTGTTTTGATATGTGTTTCACCTTGATAGTTTCACGAAGGACATGTGGCTGACATCCAGCCTTTGGACGGACCAGTTCCATCTTGCCGTCATGGCCGGGGTGGAGCTGTGGGAAGGATTCGAAGCCCTTAATTCAGGTTTAGGAATAAATATAGCAATATTCCTAGATCAGTGGAATTTACCACCATAGATATCATAAAATCAGGGTACACTTTCGGTAGAGAATCAATTCAAAAGGGGGAGTTCTTCTCAAAAAAGATTCGAAAAAGCATTTGGGTCCCAGGTTTGTCGAATTGTTATCCCAGGTGTTTCTAGACATAATGGCAGTTGAATTGGTTTGTAGATTCGGTGAAGGTTTGTAGATTCGGTGATTGTAGTGGTATTTCATTGCTTTGGTCTGACAGCCTCCACCAATTTTTGGCTGTCCGTGGATGTTTTCCGCCAGTCATAGTTCACGTGGCCGCCGATTGTCCTCTTTATTTCATCTACCACTCTTGAGCCATCCCATGTCTCTTCTCGAAATTCATCAGTTTCAACATGTCATTCCATATTCCTTGTGAGGAATATGTATTCCATTGTCTCTTGCTTTGCGATGCTTCTCTACTGGGCTTTGCTCATGGACTTTACTCTTTTCTCCATGAGGACAGGGTCCGGGTGGATCACTGGAAGCACCAATCTTAGCGGCTGGATGTATCCATGTCCCACTATGCCGGTCAAATAGTGAATAGCGATACTGTGGAAGAAATCCTGAACCACCTGAAATGTATGAAACCCGTCGTAAATAATGGGATATGATATTTACCATATCAACTGGTGACCGCCGGATTTCTGAACCATCAACAATATGTTTTAAGTATTTCTAAATCTTGGTCTTTGGGTCCCTCATTGAGCAGTGAGTGTTTTGCTGCGGATCACGTTCTCAGTCGCCACCACTCCTTGTTTAAGACAAAAGCTGTTGGAAGAGGATGAAATTGCACTATCAATTTCATGATGACCACTTGTGATTGTTTTCCTGGTCATACTGTAAGTTTGTAAAAAAAACGGTTGAAAGAAAAAGCATTTGCTTTTGACGCGTATGAGCCACTACAGTATCAGGAGATGATATATTCACACAATACATGGAACGCTATTCATTCTTGGGGTGCCTTACAAGTTGTGTTGATTCTCTACACCTGCATTATCCCAAAAATCAGAGAATCAAATGCAGGATTTCTGCATTCGTACTGGTGTGTGGCCACGTCTTAGCAGATGTTGGGCTTTTCGCACTGGCCTTGTCCTTCTTGGTCTTGGCATTTGCGTGGCTTGGCGGCCTGCTTTTTTGGAGTGCAGATGTGCAAATGAGAGATCACAGGATGACCATTGAATCACCTGGACTTTTCTTACACATGAAACATTTGCCTAATGAGTAACTAATAACATTTCATAGTTCATTGAAAATACGGTCAGTTTTTCAAGTCAAGAAGAATCATTCTTGGTAACCAGAGTAACCACCCGCAGACGAGTCCAAGAAACCGCATGAAGAAACATGAAGAAACTACGAAACCAAGCTGTTGATGGGAAAGATGTTCATGTCGGGGTGAACCTGAAATGAAAGATCTGTTTCATTAGCAAAGTACCTGCCAGATCTGTTTGTCAAGTCGCACGTAATGAAATTGTATAAATACAAAAAAACAATGTCAAGATGTCAAGTATAGTATTGACCAAAAACACCTTCATGCGCTCACTTAGCCTTGGGATGTTTGCCCTAACTCTGACCACCAGTTTGATTTGTGATTAGGTGACTAGAATATGTACACGTCGGCTACGGCAATGACGTATAGGGAATCCTTGCACCCCTGGATCATGAATAAGAGACTAGTGGAATACCCAAAGCCACAGAAAGTGACAGCGAAACATCCATGTCTTATACTTAACTTGTGTGCCTGTCGTCTATTCTACGTATTTATACGTTACATGCATGATCCTGTTCCGCAAGCAACCGATCCATACGTTTTTTTTGCATGATGTTGCAAATGGATCCCTACAGCATTTACCATATTTAGCAGCTCAGTATCTGACCCACATCCATGTGGGGGTTGCTAGCACTGTGGTTTCGTGGTTTCCCCAGATCATGTTTTCAACATTGCATATTCTTAGTTAGACTCGTGAGTCTACATACATAGAAGTTTCAGGTATGTTTCACATGGTCGTTTGGCACCTCAAGATCCCAAGTTTGAAAATACTCAATCGGTTCATGCTTGAATGGATGATTGGAGTATTTTGCGAGGGAAAGTTTCGATCAAGAACCCAGAACAGCCCTGAACTAACATTGGGTAAACAAGGGTCCTCACGCAAGTTTCAGTGGGAAATAACATAGTGGGATTTATTACTGTAGAATGTTGGTTCAGATGACGAAAGCTAAACATTTTTGAAACCTTCCTTTTCAATCATGGGACACACCTTTTTTCCAGAATGATTTGGAGGATGACATTCTCTGTTTCCATTAGGTGAGATACCGTTGATGGAAGAAATCCTGCACCGGTTGATGTAGTAAATATCCCAGTATTCGTAGGGTTTTATACATCCCAGGTGGTGCAGGATTTCTTCCATCAACAGTATGGACTCTTTCCCGAAATAGGGTCTATTTTACAAGACCTGCGAGATCTCCTCCCAGCCGATTCCGGGTTTTCACTTAGGACTGCAATTAGTTCTTTGAAGCACGGCATCGAAAACTTCTCAGGCAAAGTGGTTTGAACGGGTGGGGCTATAGCAAAGCTAAGTATATTCGAAGGAAGTTTAAATAGAAACTTCCGACAATATGGACAGTTGAAAAGCAGTAGTAGAGTGATCAAGTCAGTCGACAGAAGATGCAATAGTCAGAAAGTTGGACGAAAGAAGATACATCCGCGCCAAATGTTAGAGAAGTCACGAAATGCTGTGTTTTTTCATAGATTCGTGTGTCGGGTCAGTCCAAAAGTAGGCCTGTTAAAGCGGCGGGTGCGGAGGTAGGTGCTGAGAGGTGACATCAAAAATTGCACGCCGCTGTGGCGAAAAGCACATTCGGAAGTAAAAATGTTAAAAAACTGAGGGTTCGGGACCACTTTTGGAAGTTCAGATGTCGGAAAATTGCACGCCGCTGTGGCGGAAAGCACANTCAGTCAATCAATTAGTCAGTCAGTCAATCAATCAGTCAATCAATTAGTCAGTCAGTCAGTCAGTCAGTCAGTCAGTCAGTCAACCAGTCAATCAATCAGTCAGTCAGTCAGTCAGTCAGCTGGTCAAGAAGTCAATCGATTAGTCAGTCAATCAATCAGCCAGTCAGTCAATCAATCAGTCAGTCAGTCAGTCAGTCATGCAGTCAGTCAGTCAGTCAGTCAGTCAGGCAGGCAGGCAGTCAGTCAGTCAATAGGTCAGTTGATCACTTAGGCAATTACTCAGTTAATCGGGCAGTCAATCAGTCAATTAGTCAGCTAGCTAGTTAGTCAGTTGGTCAATGTTTTTGCTTTGACATCCGTCACTCACAGCAATCAATCTCTCCTATACGTTTCCTATTCTTGAAACTTCCGCCACCGCCTTGTGCGGTACTACTGGAACCCTAGTAAATTAAACTAATAGCATGTGAATTTATGTATCACTGAGTATATCCCCAAAAAACTAGCACTGTATCTTTGCCATTTCGAGATGTTTTTTCAAATGGAATGGCATCATGAATCATGTACATGAAATAAAAGCAGAGAAGCCAGATTATGGCAGACATGTTTTTTTTTGCGATTCCAAGCGTATCAACGACAGGAGGATCTCAACTTCAAAGCAATCGTTTCGTTTCGTTTGTTTCTTTGTCTTTCCATACTCTGAAGAATATCCTGGATTGAAACCAATGAGACACACTAAGAGTGGTATAGGATGGCACTCTGTGGATCTTGTATGGTCTACCCCAAAGAAACTATAGCAGTATTGACATGTGGGCACTCATCAAAAAAATATATGAACAAACATCTATAAGAAACAAACAAAAAACCGGGATACGTTTTTAAAGCAAGAAAACCCCAAGCCATCACCAAGCCCATAGCTCCACCCAAACCACTACACCTTCACTCCGAAGGCGTAGACTTGTGGCTCGTTGGCTTGGTACAAATGACTCTGGGCATGTTCCCACGTCGCGACTATGATCAATTCGAATCGGTGACCTGGTTTTCGTTTATTTTGAACACCAACAACAGAAGGGATGGCATGCCACACCATGTTGTTGTTGGATTGGTGGGTTTGGGGGGCGATGTTTGTCTTTTGTTTTTTTTTCAAGATGGCTTAAATCTACTCCAGTTTTTTTTTGGTTTCAATCTTCAAGATTTTTTTCGAAATTGGTGAGAAAAGAAGTTCAAGTTGAAAACAGCAAACAGATGTTGGGGGATTTGATGCGTGGTCCAACAAACAAAAGTTTTTGATACCTGGACCTTCCACAAGGAGTGCTAAATGGAAGGGAGTTGGGGTGCCATTAAGCAACCCCTTAGGCTTTAAACATCACCCATTGGAGGGTGTGATTTTTTTTAATGGCTCGTTGTGAATTCATATCCCAACACTTGTGGTGTGATCTCTAAGCCTTTTTGTTGGCTCTTTAGCAGAGGAGTGATGGTAACAGAATTTGATGAACCAAAATTCTGATCAACATGGACAATTAGTTGCTTCTTTTCAAACGTTTTTTGAAGAGTTGAGGAACTCATGGGCCTAAATCTTCAAAATCTTTTGGTTTGATTGGGAGGGTTCCCGTGTTGTTTTCGGTTCCCGTGTTGTTTTCTTTAAAGGGGTCTTGAAAGGGGTGAGTTCTGTGAAGTGTGACGGCGTTGTTGACAAGCAGCCAGTTCCTTCAGGAAGTTGCGGTGTTGGTTTCCGTGGCAGCCACTTGGATTTTTTACATGGGGATTACGATGCAGGGAGCTGTCGGCACGGTGCAAAGAAACATGAAAAATGACGGGACGTACTGTTGATGGTTCAGAAATCCGGCTAACGTTGATATGGTAAAAATCCTAAAATATCCCATCATTTACAAGGTTTCATACATGTCAGGTGGTGCAGGATTTCCCCAAGTAATCCATTCTAGGGTTGTTTTGCTTCTGGGAAGGGTATATCACAGCATTTTATCCAATTCCTGGTTCTAATGTCATTCTTTTCAGTGGATGATTTCTAGCGCATTCTCCGACTGAAAGAAAAACTAAGGTTTTGAGTTTTGTGTTGAGTGTTGAGTTCAACCACTGGAAATTAAACAAACATACCCTCCCCCAAAACGCCTCATAAAATAGGAACGAAACCCCAAAAAGGAAAGACTTTCATCTTCCAACCATCCATTTTTCGGGGGCTTTGGCTGTTATTTTCAGGGAGGGGTATTTGTAATCAGCATTAGTAGTCCAAAACTCGGTGAAAAACTCATGCACAGATGGAGATATATAGCAGACCTAACATCACACATCCAACTGAATTTTGGACCTTTTAAACTTGGTAGGTCACAGTTGCACGTGATGGCAAGTGAAACTGGACCTTTTGAAAAGATGTGTTTGGATTCCCGTTGAAGACTTGTGATTTGCCAATTGGTATCTTAGTTTGCCAGTCGCATTTGTGAATGCTGTTTTTGGGTTCACTCTGACATCATGACTTTCTGAGATGACTTCCCCAGGCTGTTTAACATGTTGTTGCTTTCTGCCCGCTCCCTGACCACGCGCTTTTTCTGCAGGTTTTTGTGGCTACAGTGGCTGAGATGGCAATGGTTTCTGGGGGGAAAGTCTTGAGAGACATCATCTCTTTGCAGGTCTCAATTGTTGATTTGAAGAAAGTGTCTATGACTCTTCACAATTTTTTGTTTTAACTCTAAACTGTATAGTTTGGCAAGTCTTTGATTATGAAGTGTTGCAGTTTTCTTTTGCTAACATATAGTTGAAATCTCGCTGTTACAGGATGGACAACATTTTTTTGTGATCAATTGTTTTTTCTACCTTGAGCTTGTAGGATGCATGCCTAGACAGCTGGACGACATTCGTTCGGTTATGGCCGGTGCATCATTGCCGGCGTGACGTTGCTAGCCTAGGTCAGTATTTTCCTTCTAAATCTGCTCATTGCTCAGTTGAATCAATCCTACCACGATGTCTTTGAAGACATGCAGGTGCGCCACATTCATCTCTTGAGGTCAGTTGCAACTTAGTAGAACACCCTTTCACCGGTCCTTTGAAGTTGGCTTCCAGATCATCACCAAGCAAAGATCAACCACGGAGTAACAATTATCAACCTTCAGCCCGTTAGCCACAGATGATTTGCAATGAACAAGAGACTCCGGTGTCACGGAAGTGGTTTGACTCATTCGGCAAGCAGACTGTATCATTTTCTGGGGGCTATAATATTGTGAAGTCAGCCATGTTCCTTCAGCCTTTCAACTTGAAAAACCTTGAAAGAGCATACTTGAAACTTTCTGCTCAAAATTTTCCCTGCAGAAACTGGTAACCAAACTTGGGTGAACCCACCTCAGACCACCACCCGGGCAGCGAACAAAAAATTCCCAGGGCTTTGCACGCCTGAATCGTGCGGGCACCACCGCATCCACATTGACGGGCATCCCTGCAAAACGCTGGAAACTTGCTTGCGCTTCCAAAAATCGGATCCCTGTTGTTTCAGGAATTCCATACCAAGGAAAGATTCGTTGTTTCTCAAAGGCAAGATGAACCGATTCAGAATTACACCTTTCAAAAAACACTTAGACATGAAAGAATATCAAAGATCTACCCTCTCTGAGACTAACATATCCCCTGAAAATTCATGGTTGGAATACAATCATTTCCTTTTGGGCCCGGCCTATTTTCAGGCAGGACTCCGAGATTATTCTGTGACCTTTGGATGGTTGGTTGATCCATGTTGATCCTGAAATAAACGGTGGGTGGAGGGTAATGGCTTGATTCCATAGGATGTTTGAAAAAAAGCTGTTACAAGCATCATTGTTGAATCTATTCCAGGGCATTCTTGACAAGCATTAATAATGGAATATCCTCGAATGACTCATTTGGAAAAAAATATTTGGCTTCAAATCTCGCGCCGTTCAGAAGTTTTGCCTATTTCCGCAAATACGTCCGGGCACAAAGGGATCTTCTGGTTTGTGAAGAAGTTCTGACACTCTGCTTTCTTGTAAGTAGAGTGATGCTGGCATAAGATACCAGCTCAAGAAACCTTTCATTGTATCAACTTGCGCCAGATTCCTGCAAAATCAATCAAAATCAAACAAAGTTCCATTTTTAGGTTTCTCCAGAATTTGGAGACGCACCAGACCAAATATTACCCATGTTGGACTCCATATCTAATTTTCATCCTCCCAAAAAAGAACCCCTTAAGATCCACCTGGAAAACGGCACAAACAGTTCCCCCTTTGACCAAGGAATCGCTTCGTGGATGGCTTGAAATTTGATGAGCGTCTTGAATCTTCGGCAAAGATGAACGCCGAGTCGGTACCATGGGATGGAGATGCCGCATGGGAAAAAAACGCCGTATACGTATCTTACATGACTTTGGAACAACGGTTTAGTGGGTTTCCGAATGACATGTTTCAAAAACCCAAAGAGCTTAATCATTCCCAACATATCTTTTTTTACAATCTATCAGAATTCTTAAGAACACTTATAGTCTACATAGATTGCTATAGATTCTGCCGAACCTTTCTTTTTTTATCGTGTTCGAGAATGCACCGGAAGTTTCCAAAGACATCTTTACAGCAAAATCCTGATGTGTTTTGAGATGCTCTTCTGTAAATTGGTATGAAGAATAGACATGTAGGCATTTTACATACTTCATCATGCTCCCAATCCACGTGTCGAAACTGCACCAAGGAATTCAATGAAGGTGACGTGGGTTTGGCTGGTGGAATACAAGTTTCTGAACCAGCCAATGCAAACCTTGTGACGGAGGACTCGGATTTTGGATTTTGGGAGAACTTCTACGGATTTCTAGGTTTTTTTGGTACTTCTATACATAGCTTTTTTACTTTCAATCATGCTATATAAATCACCATTCGACCACCATGTGGGGACTATTTGTTTTCCAACCGCCTTAAGCAAATCTAAGATATGATATGATTATAGTAGTTTGGAATGATTCTTTACAGAATCTCACGATGCAACATGTACAAGAACGAGATTGAATTTGTTCAGTTGTCAGCAGTTTTGGTTTAAGCATCCAATCAACCTCGAAGGATGCGATTCGGCGATATGGTGGTTCCACCGCGCCTAGTATGCCGTGGCCACCAGAGCACGAGGACGGGACCTTGAGTTTGAGGCCATTTTTTGCCGAATGGAAACAGCAAATCTATCAAATATGATGATCTGAATGGAAATATTCGGGGCTCTACTTCCTCTCTCCCTCTCTCTGTATATATATATATATATACCTGGAACTCAAATGACCCTTGTTTTGAATGGAGTTCAGGCCTTCTTTTGGAGGGTTCTTTCACCCCAAAATAGAGTCGACCAACAGTTTCATATGAGCAGATGAAAGATTCAGGAGACGAGACGCCACATTTGCATACGGTCTGAAAAATTGCTGAAAATGCACATGTGTATGGAAAATTACCCTCCAGGGAACTAACATATCCCCCCAAAATGGAATTTTAAAGATGATTTTCCTTTTCCCAAGGTGGGATATGTTAATTCCCTGGAGGGTATCTGGTCCGCCACAAAAACAAGTACCTGCCTCTTATGATGGTGGACATGTTTGCGGTAACGAGGTGGTTTATATGCACATAGCACCAGAACTCCGCATGCAGAAAGCTAGTCACCAAGTCCTAATGAAGACTTCTTCGTTTCGATTCACGGTTGAGGTATAATGAATTTCCATTACCAGTTTATCAGGGATCATTGAATTATATGCATTTTGGGGGGATGAACCACAACTTTTTGCAAATATATGGCTGGTAAGTTAAATTTACAGGATTTCCCATGTATATGTATAGTGCATGAAAGGTTTGGGGTCGGTGTCCTATATGAAACCCCTCAACCCATGGACACTCCACGGCAGGAGAGCACTGAGGAGGATCGCTTCGATCGCCTCGAAAAGCTCCTCATGAAATCCTCCAAATCTGATCGTCATGGTCGCAAGAGTGCCCTTGGGGGGCAAAATCCGGTGATCTCGGGATTTTTTTTCCGGGATTGCCAGTTGGTTAGTGGTTCATGGGTGAAAACATCCGATGAAACACAACAAATACCCGTAAAAGGTTTAGTGTGATATTTAACTGTTCCATGATGATTTATAGCCATGATTTATTCTGGGGGATATAAATGATCGATCTATGTGAACCTATAATTTGCATATATTTATCGGTAGATATTCAAAGGAACATTCCTTCTGGATATTTTTGTGGCCATTGACTTACATCCAGTTCGTTTGAAGCCATTCTTTCATACTATCTGTGATCCTTGATTCAAATCAGACTTTGATATTCATGCCGCTTCATGCCCATGATCATAAATACAAAACCAGCAAATTTGGATAAGTAAGGCTTTACGGTCAGGACACCAATCACCAGAAAGGCACCAATCACCAACCTGCAAGGTTTGGCCGCAGAAGGCAGCTCTGGACAAGAGGCGGAAGCGAATGGTCAGGGGATAGTTGGACGTACCCCGATCCCCAACGAACCCCGGAATGCGAAATCCTTAAAACCTGGGTGAAACAACAGCAGCTAAACCACCATGGGGCCCACACTTTTAGGGAAACCACCCATTTCTCCCATGACTTGGAGGGTTTTATCCTTTGATACATTTTGAACACTGATGTTGCAAGCGAGTTTTTGAAGGGGTGTGAGTTGAACAAAAACGTTCTTGTTTTTTTTAAAGTTTCCAGCTTGTCCGAGATGGGTCTTTCAGCATTGATGTTCATGTGGGTAACAGCTGGATATCTTAGGAATTGAATTTTCACCAAAGATTAAAGACAAGAACAAAAAAATTGGATGTCCAGAGTATCCATAAAGATTCTCTGAAAACGACAGGGATCTATGTTTACGAGATGATAACAGCAATTTCCAAACATTTTGGAGCCAAAAAGTCCCGAAATTTCTCAGTTGCTTCAAAGTATTGGCATCTTACTGATTCCCATGGCACCTTAGTGATTCCCATGGCACCTCGGTGATTCCCATGGCACCTTGGTGATTCCCGTGGCACCTTGGTGATTCCCGTGTTTTTCAATGGGGTTGTCATGAAAAAACCGAATTGTCAGATGAGCTCCGTGTCTGAGTCACCCGCGTTGTCGCGGTCTTCATTTGCATAGACTAACGTCTCACCAGTTCAATACCAAATTGGAGTAGTAATCTCGAACTCAAGCATAGCAGAGAACAAAAAGCAAGTATGGAAATAGAAGAGTCATGAAAATTCAGCTAGACTCAAGTCTAGGTTTGGGCTTGTGATGAAGATGAGTGACGAAGCTGTTTTTTTGTTTTTGAGCTCGGGATAGATTTGCTTCAGGATGGAGAAAGATTAAGAGAACACCTAGAGTGCTACAAGTTGCATCACAACTGAAACCACAGATGGCAGCAAGGAAAAACAATCACCAAACAACCAACACCAGATATACATTGGGTTGTCCCCCTCCCAGTAACAGTGGGAAACGAAGGTTTATAGGGGTCCGCTACTAAAAGTATAATCATCTTGGTGGTGACTGTTACTGGCAGGGGGACAACCCAATATACACACATCATTTATATACATCTACCAATTACAATCATCTATAAGTTATACCAGAATGAAGTGAGCAACTGCGGATGGTGAAGAAAAAACTACCTGGAGTCCAGATTGATGTTGAGAATAGTTGCGGTTTTTTGATTTCCCATTGTTTGAGAACTCGTACTGAAACGACCCAACAGTCATTTTGCTCCAGCATGTTTTTTCTCTTTTAGCAACTTTGATGATGATTATTTTTTTTAATCAGCTGTTTCTTTGGGGAATTGTTTGAAAAGTCATTTCATTGACTCATGTATCAAAGAATGACAAATTAGAGTTCACTTTTTTGAGATGCAAAGATATGGATAAAAAACGTGTCATCTCTTCAAAGATGTCTTCCTCCTGAGATAATTTCAGTTGCTTCAGACGTCTGGCACAGAAATTTCCAGAGGGCCTTGTGTCACAACCCCCAACGCATGATTCATTGGCATTGCATTTTCACCAAAAAACAAGGGCTGCGGGCGGGCACCTGGCCGTTTTGTTTCTTTGTGGAACGCCTCCTCTCGCAGAGTTGAAGGGAAGGGGCGAGGAGACGGAAGACAGCCAACAATGGGGCTGACATCCCAGAAAGCATTGACTTGGATATAGGCCCTGAAGACGGGAATTTTGGGCACTGAAAAGATGGCTTTCCTTCAAAATGGGGTCCATCATGTTGCAACGACCATTTCTCTCGAGAGCCATCTATTATGTTTTGGGGAGTGTATATGAAAGAATTTCAATTCTCGAATTGTTGGAATGCCATGGTCTTGAAAGTTTGGTATCCATGGATCTATAGTAAGCTAGTAAGCTTGATCCAAGCTTTACTGTTAATGTATTCTCCATCATCCTCCAAATTCAACAGGTGGATGGATCTCAATGAACGTTTGTGGCTACGATTGGAGTTCTCTCAATCTAAACCTGTTCCTGAGATTTTTGTGGGGAAGTAGCTACTTGGATTTTCAGTCGAAAGGCGAAAGGGATTCTTTTACCTGCAAACTATGGGATGGGTTGGATTTGGTGGCTGGCTTTCAGATCATTGCATGCAACAATTTGCACCCTGCCGGGCCAAAGAAGTCGTTGTTTGATTTTGCTTGGCAGCAAAAATTCGCCCCAAAAGATAAAAAATCTGCGGCGGAAGGTCCTTGAAGGTGGGAGGTACTGCAAATAGATTGAGTTTTCTATAAATATGTATATACATATATAGGCTAGGGATGAAAGGGATACATGCCCTAATTGTTCGTTATTTTTTCCCACGTTTTGGGACTCGTAGGAATTCGGGGAACATGGCCTGCTTAGTTCCCCGAAGATGTCAGCGTTACCGTTACCATTGGTCTTGAAACATCGTAGTCATGGTGATTTTTGTTTGTTTTTTTAAGGACCTTTATCTGACTCGAAAAGGACGTTTTACCAGATTGATCACGTAACACTATTTGCGTGGTGACACCTGCAAATGCTAAGATTACTAACCATTGACTGAGCGACCGGTTGCTAAACATCATAGCAGAACTTGCTGGAAGATCTTGATTGGATTCTGCAAGCTCTGCCCATTGAATTTCACATCCTGCGTATATACTATTCTACACATATAACATGTTCTGTACACATTTACATAAGATATTTTCAATTTGTGCTCCTTCGTGACCTTTCAATGATCGACACTTTCTTGCAAAACAAGAAGATGTGGTGATAAGCAGTGTCCAAGGCCAACCATCACTGCAGCTAGTGGCAGGGACAAGAGGGGTGGTTTGTCATAGTTGCTGTAGCCTATCTGTTGCCATGTTTGCCACCCAGATCTGCCCGTGATCCTACCACTGGATGGGGGAGTGAATGAAGTTGTATAATTTGAGGCAACTCTTTTACAAGATGGTAGCTCATGCACAACAGAATATTTGAAGTTTGCTAAAGTGCTTGAGATAATTACAAAACATTTGGATACCCTCCCTAAAACTATCATAGCTCCTGATTTTTTTTCATGGGCTATGTCAATGTTCGTTTTAGGGAGTGCAACCTTTCAAATAGACAACTTGATCTTCAAGAACCCAGAAGCTTGGCATCAGCTTGGAGCTTGAGGTTCACTCTCTTCCCAGCCACTGGAGCGGAATCTCAGCAAGTTGTCGATGCCAATGGCAGTTGGGGGACCCTGGGGTCTGCTGGTGGAGATGGGAAGATGGGAAGATGGTGTTTACCCTTCAGGGAACTAACATATCTCACCAATGGGAAAGGAAACTCGGGAAACTCATCTTCCCAATTGCCTTTTGGATGGGATATGTTTGTTCGAAGGAGTGTAGATGGTTTTCTTGTGGATGATTCAGAGTGGAATATCTATGATGATTTAATCATGTCCTTCAGGGTGTGATGCAATATCAACTAGATTCATGTGATATTGCGAATTTACTGTGTGATGAGGAATAATGACGAAAGCCGACGAAAGGATGATAGATGGCGATATCAAGTACGAATGATGAAGTCATGCATGATTCATGAAAACTTAGAACTCATCTACCACACAATGTCCACTACACACTATTGACTCATCGTCATTATATATACTTAAAACTCAGCATCATTCATCATGGATATCTAGTGAACATTTGTTCACACACACACAATGTCAGATCATGGTGGCCACACCGAACATCTTGATATCTTGATGTAACTGACCAAAAAACCACCTTTTTTGGGATCAACAATTTGTCACCCGTAGAATCTTGATTTGGGGCCTGGTTGGTTTGCAATTGTGAGATTTGCCAAGGAAGGATTTTTTCAACGAACCATAAGCGTCAAAGTCAAAAACCCAACGTGACATCAATTTGGGTCACCATTGGTCTACTATTTAGGCATATATCCCAATCATCTTGACAGGATAATTTCTCAAGTTAGCTGAACCACTTTCAGGATTTTTCACAAACATTCACAAATGACTGACCTCAAACGAAAAAAATCCCATCAACTCAAAGTTTATCGTCCCAAAACTAGTTGGTGCTTGGAAGGGCGCTAAGGAGCTGGGGGTATCAAAAGTCCGCAAAGGAGCTACCCCCAGGTTTCCAAGCACATCTTAGAAAATCTGCCAACGTTTTTGGAGTGAGTCCATTCTTTTGGTGAGTTGAAACCATGTTCGCGTCAACGTTGCCATTGTTGCAGGTAGAAGGCTTCCAAGTTTTGGATCAGGTCCCTTCTGGCTGAAAGATGGGTGAAAAATTGATGCTGAAAATGCTGAATGTTGTCAGTTCGGGTCAGTTTGAAGGAAAAGATATCGATTGTATAATATTCATCAGTGTTTTATTTTTTGAGATGTTTATATTTTTGTGCAGCGTTTTTTTTTGTCTGATGGCAATTGGTGTACAGGCTTGCCCCATCATCGATGGAGAAAGTGAGTCGCAGGTTGGGTTGACTTCTGACACAAAGTCAACCAAGTCAGAAGTCTGTCTTGCTTGGTTGTTTTAGGGATGGCTTAAATGTTTTCTCCAAAGCGTTTTGGGGATGTGATTCTTATGTGTTCATTTCGACTCAACGATTTGATGACTTTTTTCGTTGTAATCTCCGAGGTCGGTTCATTACGTGTGGTGGTCTTTTTGGAGGCCTGGACAAACAGAAACGTTGGCGAAACCGTGGCGACTGTTGATGCCGTGTTGAGGGGTTTTCCTGCAAATGCTGAGAGTCACCTTTTCCAACCCGTCCTTTTGGGTATCCAGCCGTTAGCTTTCGGGATGTATGGTTTTTGTTACCATGCCATGTTATTGACCCAGCTGAATTTGCAGAATTTGATGACGTTTAAAAAAGCCTCTCAATGGCAGACCTCGAGACTTGACTTGATAAGCATCATCATCATCATCATCATCATCATCATCATCATCATCATCATCATCATCATCATCATCATCATCATCATCCAGGTTCTTCCCAGTGACCTTTTCGGTTGGTTTAAGTGACCCTTTCAGCGGTTAAGTGACCTCCATTTGGGTGATCAAAAGGTCACTTGGAAGAAGCTGGATCATCATCATCATCATCATCATCATCATCATCATCATCATCATCATCGTCATCGTCATTATCGTCATCATCGTCATCATCGNTCATCGTCGTCATCATCATCATCATCATCGTCATCATCATCGTCATCATGATCCTCGTCATCATCGTCATCATCATCAGCGTCAGCATCGTCATCATCATCATCATCATCAACCTCATCATCATCATCATCATTATCATCATCATCATCATCATCATCATGATCATCATCATCATCATCATCATCATCATCATCGTAATCATCGTAATCGTAATCATTCGTAATCATCATCACTTTCATTTGTACATGCATAATTAGATTCTAAATATCATTTTTTGGATTCATTGTTTCTTCCGCTTCACTTCAATCGTCATCCTCAACATCGAAGTGATGACGTTTAGCACCACCACTCTAATCCTTTGAGGCGCTCTCAAAATTGCCGAAAGCGCTACTCGTATTTCATGACAGAAGGGTTTCTTCTGTTTCGAAGGTTCTGTTTCGAAGGTTTACTATCTTTACTGAGATAATGCATTTTGCTGATCCGATGGTACCATGACAATAAGATGTTGCGCTCATTTTGCCCCCTTAAATGATGCAATTTTGTGTCCTTTTGAAAGGAACCATGTCAGTTTCGAGCCGTCGTTTTTTTTTCGCTAGGACTTGGGCCTTGTCCCTGGCACCAAGGTGGGGTCGATTATTGACGAGGTGACGTCCATCCCCTTTGTAAACTTTTCCGGGCTGCCTTAAGCCACGCTAAATCCCATGGAAAATATCAAATGAAAGCCACCAAGATCAAACAACACCAATGCCCTACCAAAGCTTCGCTCAAACGCACCCACATTTTTTTTGAAATTTCCAATGCCCACATGTGACCCGCTAAAAGATTTAAGTTGGTTGATCGTGACTTTTGCTATGGTTTGTTGTTATGGTAAATCCCTGGACATGTCAAGCTGTTCCATGTTGGTAAGTGATTAAATGAATCAATGAAGATATAGGACTTTTCACTCTGTAAGCCCTTATTTTTGAACATTTTGAACAGGGCAATCTGATACTTGTTTCATTTTTTTCCCAAAAGCACTGGTTTATGTAGGGTATGACTGGAGTTTCTGGGAGTGGACGTCAGGAGTTTCCTGCAGTCACACGGAAAAAAAAAACATCTGACAGCTGGGGAGTGGTCGTGAGGAAAATCATGATTACCCCCCCCCCCCCCCGCCCCCGAAGCTCAACAGTTCGCCCCTGAAAAATGGTGGTTGGAAGACGATCCTTTCCTTTTGGGTTTCGGGCTATGTCAAAACTCCGGGAGGGTATACTAGAATCAAGCGTGATTTGAATTTTGAATTGACAGTTTTCCAAACAATATAAACTATATAGATCCATTTGGCGTTACTACGACTTTGTTTTCACGATCATAAAACACTATTTCCCAGGAAGTCTATGCTAATTCTCCTCGGTGAGCAGGGCTTTTGCTCAAACTTGGGTTGTTTGATTATACCTTCGGTTAAATCGGAATCTCTATTTATCACGGATTTACCCTCCCAAAAATGATCATAGCCCCTGAAAATACGCCTTGCCAAAAGGAAGCCGGATCGTCTTCCAACCATCCATTTTCAGGGGCTATAAAATAAAATGTTAGTTTCAGGGAAGGTTTGACATGGGATGTCTTTTTTTTGGCCGTTGCTCAGGGTTTTTCTTTTAAAACCTTCCAAGGGATCTTCACAGCGAAGGTGGAAGCCCCTGCTTCGCGGAAAGGAAGAGCCGAGAAGGTCAGCCAAAATCAGTTGCAGGTTGCTGGTTCTTTGGACAACCTGTGCATCAACCAAAAAAGTAAGAAACACAAACCAAGGGAGACACATGGAGTGTGTTTTTTTGTGGGAAGTTGTCATCAAAGTCAATAAAAGCAGAACATGACATTTTTTGATGGTTTTCCAATCACTGACAATGGAAGGGATCGAATGAATGATTCACAGCATTCCACTGACCATTTTTTGATACAACTTTTGCTTGGGGAAAACAAGTAGTTTGGCCGTTTGGCCAGAGTTTACATGGGAACAGGTGGAAAGTATCTACTTTTCAAGTGGTATATCCAATCATTATTTGTCTACCTGTCAACATGATGGACTCCCAGCCTTGATTTTGAGAACCCACCAACCTCACGATTTTGAAGAAATCTAGCGCAAAACATATGGGATAGTTGATTCCCAGTGAATCCTGCAATATTATTGTCATACTGTCGATGGTTCAGAACTCCCATTCCCAACCACCTGACCTGACCGTAAATCATGGTAGATTTCAACTACCAACTTCCCTCCACTGGCAGTTTGATGTGGTAAATTTTCCATTATTTACAGGGTTTATAGATACATCCCAGGTATCCCAGGTGGTCAACGCAGGATTTCTAGGCAACCCATCAACAGTTGGAGTCACATCTCCTGAGGCTCAGGCCGTAGGCCCTGTAGGCCCTGCTGTAGCTGCAATGAAGTCGCAGGTGGGGCCGTCGCAGTTGCTGCCCTTGGGTCTATGGAAAGATCAGGGCGGATGGGAACCAACATAATGACACCCCAAATTTTGGCATGTTTAAGTCGATGATTTTTCCGGATTTCACCAGGTGGGATACTGTTGATGGAAGAAATCCTGTACCACCTGGGATGTACACAAACCTTGTAAATAATGGGACAAACTACCTACCAACTGGTGCAGGATTTCTTCCATCAACAGTATAATATCATCTTTTTTATTTGAAGTATTTTGACACACCAAAAATTTTCAACTTTTTTGTTGTTAGAATCGGATAGGGATACACCCAACCAAAAAGTAAATCTGAGTATATACATAACGACAAAGACTTGTTTTTTGGCGGATAATATCCTTTTTTTTGGTCCACACCAGTTACGGTATAGTTTCATGCATGGTTTGACACATTTTTTCGAAACCTTTGATCCCTTTTCGTTGACAGGTAAAGAGCCAGGCAGCAACAGAAGCGCCGTTAAAGGGTGCCTATGAATTGGAGTCCATAATCCCAGGGGATTGGAGGTTGAAGCGTTTGGTGAAGTGTTCTTACCGCTAGTAATTTATGAACACAAGGGCATCATCATCATCATCCCGAGAGATCAAAGTTACAGATGGGATAATCAGAAAAGACCAAGAGGAGGTACCATGTTTCTCTAAACAATGTGAGCGTTTTAAAACAGCTGACCCATATCTCCGATATCAACTTTCAACTTGAGGATGTGGCGGCAAGCAGAAGAGGAGCGCTGCTTACCATTCTTGGATGCGTTTTTGTGCTTCCTTGTGATCCTTCAAAGGCAGGCTCTTTGAATCTTGTTTTGGATAGTTTTTGATGTCCGGAAATATGGAAGGCAAGCTTTGAGAAAGTGTCAGAAGGAGCAATCCCATTTTGAAATTCCCACCATGTTGAAATTTCAGAAGTATGCAACCTGGTTGCTCGGCTTTTTGCAACCTAAATAGTAACAGCCTTAGGTAACAGCTGTAAGCTGTAGTGACAGCAGTGCCAGGAGAAATTTCGTCTCTACTTGGTTGAACAAGAGCAAGAGCTCCAGGTGCCCTTTCAGAAGTTGAAGTTGGAGATTTGGATGGTCAGATATCAGAAACATGGATACCCAACAAAACTGCCATGTTTAAAAGGGAGTTACCTTTTCCATAAACCATCATTTTGGGTATCTATGTTAGTTTTTGTGGGTGTACTCTTGGATCCTTTCTAAAGTAGTAAATCACAAAACTCCTCAATTATACAGCTAGACCAGACTTGGCAAACTATATCGGTCAACACCACTTCCAGTTTTGGGTTTTCTCGTCACTGTTGGTTGCCTGCGCACCAGGAACGCCTGGAAGAGGAGTTTCAACAAAAAGAGGTCAGACCGTCGAAGACGGTAGCATTGATAGTGTCACTTTGGGCATCACACAATTGAACTATGTATGGCGTCATCCGCTTTTTTGATAACAGGATTTGGAACCACCAATCAGAGACCTCATTTTGCATATGCCAAGTAAACCAAGTGATAGGAACTCCGGGCCTCCGACTTTGCACAACGGAAGGTGGGGCAAAAGGTGGTGTCATGTTTTTTGTGAAGGGTTGTGATGTTTCTTGCTATCAACTACAGTACGTATCAAATGAGAAACCACTGTGTTTCGGAATGATGTGAAAGCACGTAATAACATCAAATGTATCAAACAAGTAAGAAACCATGTATCACATGTACTGCATAATACATGGGGTGTTGGTAAATATACGTACTAGGTATTGGCATGTTCAGGACAGACAGAACAAATGACACACTTTAGTTGATTGACCTGAAGTATGCACGTATCATTATTATTATCACTGAGTAGCAACATAAACAGCAAGGGAGATGTGTTCGTAACGGCAAATCACTTCTTTTTTCAAGACATCGACACCAATTTGCTGATACGGATTTGGAGATGCCTTGGATCCCCGGACCTCTTTCAAGAATGTCAGATTAGTGATATTTTCATGAATTTTTTTGATGAGAATCGTGGGAAGTGATAGTCCATTCTCATTTGATGCCGGATACATCTAAACGGAGCCTATTATTGGCCACTATGACTTCATACAACCCAGTCTTATACCTAAGTATATCATATATATATACGTTATTATATGTGTAAAGTGTATTTTTTATATACACAAGAATAGAATAGAAACAAAAACATGGAATCAGCCATTGCCTCAGCCACATTGCTCTTTCTTCCCCTTCCAAAAAAACGCTCCCCCCAAAAGCACGTCAAAACCCCCACCAGGCCAAACTGCAGGACTTGGAGTTGACAACTCGAAAGAAACTGCAGGAGTTTTGGGTGTTTTGGCCGAAGGAAATGGGTGACACTTTTCATACTGTTGATGGAAGACATCCTGCACCAGTTGATAGGTAGTTTGTCTCATTATTTACAAGGTTTTTGTACATCCCAGGTGGTGCAGGATTTCTTCCATCAACAGTATCCCACCTGGTGAAATCCGGAAATATCATCGACTTAAAAATGTCAAAATTTCGGGTGGTGTTATGTTAGTTTCCAGGTACCCCATCTTTTTTTGGGGGGAGATGAAGCAAGCAGCAACTGTAAAGTAAGATTTTGATGGCAACGGAAACTCCACCTAATTTTGAGGGTATTTACCCGGAAAATGCCAGGGGATTTTTCTGGCGATTTGTTAGTTGATTGGAGGCTACGCAAAAAGGAAAGGAATCTTGTCTCACTTTGCCACCATGAATTTCGGGGGGGGGCTTTGGTTGTTTTGCTTTAGGGAGTGAAACATTTTTTGGGCAAATCCAGTTTGGTGAATCCATATATGATTCACCCAGAGTGTTCCACCAATGATTCCAACAAGACTCAAGTTGTGTAATCGGTCCGGGTGTCTCCGCTTATATAAATGGGAAGATGGAGTTTTTGCAGCCTTTTCCATTGGTTTGCTACAGACTGTAAGTATGGGGTCATTAAATTACGCATTTTGGGTGGTAGTCTTGAGGGTCCCATTTCCATTGTAATAGTGCATGAAATTTGGGTTGTGTCCTATAATGAGCCCTGTAAGTTTCCCCGGTATTACTTTTTTTTTCTTTCTCGAATACTGTGCTGCTGGCGCTTGGTCTACCCCGGTATAAATCCCAATATATCCTATTTATAAGTAGGTTATGACCCATTTACTAACCACTTACATCCTAACTTCCAACGGGACATCCAAGGTGGTATCAATCCCAACAACTCAACGATGTTCGGATAGGAGCTCCAAGAACGAGAGCTGGCCGTGGTGGCTGAGGAAACTCGAGCCAGTGCTTCAGTGGTGGGATACGAAAAATTGGATCCTTTTTTGGAGGCAAGTTTTAAAGATGATTTTTTAAAAACCCACAGGCGAGTTTGCTGAGGTATACACTTTATAAACCTGTGTTTTCTTTTGAATATATGTCTTTTTTGTTTGAGAAAAGCTGAGTCAGTGTTGCTTCCCTGAAAGAAGGGATGATTTGCTTTTTTTTAATGATCCACTGGATGATTCATAGATGTTGTTCTCAAACATATCTTTCTGCAAAAACTTTCTCCCTTGATTAGTTGGGTCTAGTCCACTTCTTTCTGTTTGAAGATAGATTAATAAAACACTCCAAAGTCGAACAGCAAACGAAAACACCAAAACCCACCCTCCGGTGGATCCGGGGCGATCGACATGCTCCCAAGATTGTCGGAGACAGGTGTCCACGTTGCGAGAGGAAGTGCAACGACGAATGGGATTGGTCTGGTGGACCCAGGATTTTGTTGGTATGTTGGGACTGGTGAAAAAAAGCTGCCTGAGGAATATTAGTTGTCTATTTATTTATCTATCTATTTTCTGCTTTTATTTTTTTAATTTTTTGTGATGAATGAAAGGTCGCAAAGAAAAGGGATCTCAATGATGTCAAAAAAGCTCTTAAATTATACGATCTATGCGTAGTTAGATACGGATAAAAAAGAATATATATATATATATTTATACATAGATATGGCTCAAAATGAACTGATTGACCTTATGGTTGGATGATTTCAAAACCTCTTCCGAACTCAATTTGCTTGTTTCACAGCCCAAAAACTCTAAACCCTGAGAAGACCTCTGACAAATGGCAGAGAAAAAAAACCTTGTTTTACGCTCCTGGGAACTGTCCCATATCCCCTCCTGGCCAGCACTTTTGAGTCGATGGTTTTAAAAACGAACTTCCCAGAGGTGGGATATTAGATTGTTCCCTGGAAGGTACTTGGATGTCCCAGGAAGTTAGTTTAAAAGGCTAGTAAGTGGGTTATAAGTTATAACCCCAACAAACTCCAAAAATAACCCGTTTCCTGGAGGGTATGGGTCTTACAACTAAAAAAATCACGGTGTGGTGTCTCACCGTCCTATACCAAGGCCGTGTCTCAGCATGAAGATGCGACAAAGCTGGAGAACCTGCAGAACTGTCGAATGAGTTTGTTGATTCGGTTGTCGCTATAGGTGGCAACCGGTTTAGTCCATTGTGTACTAATATGTTTATAGATTCATAATATACAGTATACATGTATGTGGCACCATTTTTTTCAATTTGGAGTTATGTGTTTCAAATAGCACAAGGAAGTCTCTTATACATATACAAAATTATACAAATATACAGTATATGAATGGTACGCAGAGTATATATATGATATACATTCGTATTATACATATATGATTACATATGTGTGCGTACATTCATCTTAGATGGGCATCAAGAATCCCGCATTTTCACCTTTGTTTGAAGCATATATCAATGCTCAGTGTTTGTTGCTCACAAAGCTGCTTTGTTGCGAGGCGAGACGCATTAGAAGCAGAGCATAGTTCGGGAGACCGAGTCAAATTGGGTGGTACTTTTGATGGAAGAAATCCTGCACCACCTGGGATGTTATTAAAACCGTGTAAATAATGGGATATTTACCATACCAACTGGTGCAGGATTTCTTCCATCAACAATTGGTACGTAGACAACAAAATGACAGATCAACAGATCAACATCAGTCACAGGTTATAATCAGTTGCTTGGAATGGAACCTGTGTTTTGTTTAAATGGAGGTTGAACGCAAAGCACCAAATACAACTTTAACTTTCATTCCAAGCAGACATGGAGTTTTTCCTTATGTTTTGACCTTTCTCCATTTTGAGATGGCTAACGTACCGTGATATAAGATGATATAAGTGAATCACGGTAAACTCCAGTGTACCTCCCAATCCACAGGGCAACCCGGACTTTGGAAGTTACCATCCCCCGCAAAATCAACGAAATCTGAAGCCATGATGGTGAAACCAAGGTTCGGTTCTTCTCCCGGATTCCAGGGGCTCATCTACGGATTCCATGTTCAACTTCTGATGGATGATAGATGGAAAAATCCAACTTGATGGATGATGCTTGATGGATGATGCAAACTTGATGGATGAATCCATTCAGATTTGATGTTCCATGTTGGATGATTGACCCTTCGTGAGGTTTGGAGTTGGCGCGGCAACGAAGTCACTTCCTGGAGGAGCAATGTAAAGGTTTGGAGGTGTGCAATGTGACGGAGAAACCATTGGAAAACAAGAGAGTTGAGATTGGAAGACTCAGAAATGGTAGTAGAACAAAAAAGAAGAATCCAACCTGGGTGGTGGTTTCAATGATTTTTTATTGTCACGCCTACTTGGGAAGATGATCCAAATTGACTACTGGGTTGCAACCACCAACTAGCAACTTATTGTCAAAGGAACAAAAACATGAGATTCCAGGCGTAGTTGCAACATCCATGTGTAGAACTCATGGTGGAAATCCGACCAAACTCATCATTTCCCGATGCGACCCCCCAAAGAACCTGTTGTTTTTTGTTGGAAGCTTTCCGCAGGTGCTTCTGGCAAGACATAGGTGACGGTTCCCACATTCAACGCCTATATACATACTGTTGATGGAAGAAATCTTGCACCAGTTGAATAAGTAGTTCATCCCATTATTTATAGGGGTTTTAATAACATCTCAGGTGGTTGGCCTTGGGATGTCTGAACCATCAACAGTACCTCTGGCCAATTGTTCACCTGTGTTTCTCCTAGGTGCAGTTGCAAGGGCATCTCACCAAACTGACAGCCCTTCAAGAGAAACATCTCACCGAACGTCCTAGAGAGGTGGGGTTTTTAATACTGGAGATGGGGTGGATCACCCTTGGGACCGAAATCGGTGGAGCCATGATCGGCAAAAAAAACATTTGACCAAAAGTTTCAGGTACCAAAAGTGCAGGGTTTCCTGAGCCTTATAAGGCTATTTTGGGGGGTGAATTTTTCCCTTGCATAAGCCTTACATACAGCTTATATAGGTGAGTGCCTTCATTTTAGGTACCTGACATGTTTGGTGAACATTGGTAGCATTATCCTTGCAAACTCTGGATGTGTGAAAGCTTCGGATGGTAAAAGCTTAGAACTTGTGATCTGTGGATGCGATGGTAACATAATTGGTGATGTTTATATGCATGTTTCCGAAGGTTCTATCTCTATCTCTCTCTCTCTCTCTATCTCTCTCTCTATCTATCTCTCTATCATCTCTCTATCTATATGTACCTATCTATACTATACATGCACATCTTCCATCAGGTTCCCAAAAAGGTGTTTCTATCCTTAGATTTTGACATTTTTTGGCATCTTCATTCAGATCAATCAGGTCGAAGCGCCCACAGAGATGACGGAGGAGCCCTTGATTTTCTTCAGATTTTGGTGCTTTAAAAAAACTCCCCCAAAAACACGGGTTGAAATGGCAAAAATTTTCGTTGGAAGGCGGAAGCGCAATAAATGAGGGGTTCTCTGCAACACAATGTTTAGGGGTTATGTATCTTCGTTTTTTGGTACCAAGGATGATCCACATACTTTCTGTACTAGGATGGCGATTTTAAGTTTGCCACCGTTTTTCTTTAAATACTTCTACGTGGGATTGGCTAGGGCTCCTTCATAAATCATCATAAATCAGTCTCATGTGTTTTTGCTCTGAAGCAGAGAATGGCTCAACGCACAGAGGAGTTGCAGGCTTTGCGTTTGTGCCTTGGCTGCAACAATGATGACACTATGTCATGCATTTTGGTGGTCATTTTTTCCTAAAGACAGGGGTCGAGCAATTGAGAAGGTTTGGTTGGTTCAGCTCTTATTATGAACTTTTCGAGTGTTCTATCTCACTTCCAAATTCTTCAGAAAAAAACAAATAGACTTGCTGTATCATATGTTTTTTTTCAACAAGGTCCATGCTGACTAGTTGTTTCAGTGGTGAACATGGACAAACGATGCCCTATACCTCCACATATGACCTGGGGTTTATGATTTCCGGCAAGACGACCCAACTGTAGAAGGCAACTCCGTGAACAGCAACTACGAAACGAGGTGAAGCAGAGAGATAGGTTGTTGTATGACATCGAGGGAAGGGATTATATTTTATAAGCAAGGTGCCATGATGAGATTCTATAATGCGCTAGCTACAGTGTTTTTTCTTGGTCATCACGGTGATAGTATGATTCATTCTTTTTTTTTTAAAAGTTTTTTCTCCTGAAATATTTTGTTGCAATAATTTTCTGAACCCTGGATGATATCATGCAATATGAGAAATCTGACTTCAAAGTTTACATTCGTGAGAGTCGCTGCAAGACAGCGCCTTTTGATTGTAAGAATCTGACACTTAAAAGCATGCTTTTATTGACTTCTTCATATTTATACCAGCAGCCTTGGGCCTCTTCTATTTACTACTCTGTGACTATTTCCAGTCACAGCTTGTGTTGCCTATACCCGTATGCCAGGCCATTGCTACTTCCAGGGATCACTTCAAACGCAAGGTATTGCAGAAGGGTGGCTTCTACAAGAGGGTCTGTCCATAAGTAGATTCTTAGATTCCAAAGATCTTTGTTTAGAGATGGTATAGCCGATTCAGTGATGTTTCTCTCTCTGTTGCCAAAGATTTATTTTTGTGCGGCAAGGGTGAAATGTCTGAGAAGTTGAGTTTGAAGGGTATTTTGTGTGCTGTCAGAGTTAAGACATCTCAGATTGAACGTGATGGAAGAAGATTCTTGATGATCCATTTCCGCAAGTTTACTTGAGTCTTTTTTTTCAAAAAAAACTCTCATTCCCATACTGTACCGTTGGGCTGGCATGGGCTACAAACCTGATTTTCAGCCAGTACATTTCTGCAAAACAACTCTCCCGGGTCTCAATAATTTAATGGGACCCAAACAAAAATCCAGTGGTATTCATAAGCAACATTTGAGCAGTTTATGAAAACCCTGCTTATTTGCTGTATAGATGGCATTTTACTACCCAATTAGAGGAGAATTATCATAAGCCATTATAAGGAGTCCCATCAATCAACCAGTATAAATGGAATGTCATGCGGGTGTTGAGTGCTGCTCGTTTGGCAATGCTGCACCAAATCTTACCAGCTCCAGGTAGAAGAACTTTGTGGTCGACTGATGGGAGGATCCCATTCGAATGCCCAGGAGAATTCAGGGTGATTTTCTTGGAAAGCTTGACTCATATGTTTTTTAATGTCTATATACAACAAGAATATGACATCATACGACATTATGGTACATTTTGCCATGTGGTTGTTTTCCATTGTGGGAAAAAAAAGCCTAAATCAATTTCTTGAAACAACAGCTAAAGAAGGCCACATTTGAAACCCCCTCAAGGCGGTTGATCAGTTGATCAGATTCGTTGAAGCAGATCTTAGCCTTGTATTAATATCCATCAAAAATTGAATGGGACCTTACCAACGGACTCCCTTCAAGAAATTACTACAGCTATTAGATACTCACGTTTTTGCGGGGTCCGTGGACCGTGGGTCCTGTTGAAGATTTCTTGGATTTGAAATCTTGACTCTCTAATCACTTTGAAAGTTGAAAGGGAAAAACCATCCTAAGGTATCAACCCTTCCCGGATGAACGGTGAATAGCAACTTTTGTTTGTTGAACATTTGCGAAATGTTTGGCTACAAATGTGATTTAAATGTGATTTCTGACATGATTTTTAATCAACAACTAAAGGTGAATTGCTAGTTACAAGGGTACATTTTAGAACCCCCCCCCCCAATTGAACCCGACAGGGCTTGTTTGTTAATTATGCAGTTATTTCCATGGGTTTTTTACTCCGGACCATCGATGATCCAGGCTCCAGATGTTTTCCAAGAAGTCGCTGCTGGTCCCGGTCCCACTTTTCAAGGTTTGGGATGGTGGAAGTTTTCCGAAATTGGTGAAGTTGGCAACATATATATTATATATAATTTTATATATATAACATGTAAATATATAAATATATAGATATATAAATACATGCATTGAAATTTTATAGACCACTATAAACCATGACCTGTGGAATATATATATATATATATGTGTATGCATGTTTACGTATGTATAGTATTTTGCGCACCCCCTGTCTATGGGAAATTCCAATTTAGATTTTGAATTTTAAAGTCACAAGTCAATGGATGTTTAAACATATAATATAGTTAACACCATGTTATAGTCAACGTTTTGATTAATCCTTGCAAAAAGGTAGGCATTTTTTATTGTCTCTCAAAGACTTTGGACCTCCATTCAAATGTTTTTTTTTGAAGATTTGTCAGTTTTTAGACTCAATCGCTTTCAGCAGGACTTAAAAGCCTTTTAGCAAATGGCGGTGTTTGTAGTCCAAGAACCACCAAAAAAGTCTGTGCAAGAATGTAGAACCTGAGTTTTAGGATCGAAAAAAAGTAGCTGCTGTTAATTTGCGGTCAACACGCCATGGAATCTGGGTATGCATTCACTAATCACGGAAACCTGAGCATAGATTCCCATGAGAACAATTCCCAACCCGCAGTAACCTTTCTAAAGCGAATCTGTCTCCGAATATCATAATGGCAACTTAGAAATCAATATCAAGTGATTCTGCCTCACTTCAGCATCAACCCAAATTAAGCGCCCCTCAAATTTGTAGCCAGGATGCTATCTTAAGTGAACATTTAACTTAAGGGAGTTGCCAAAACCCAGGATTCCAGTGGCAAATGCACCCTGGAAGATTAACATGGAACCTGAAAATGATGGTTTGGAAGATGATTTTCCTTTTCAATTAGGGTGATTTTTAGGTTCCATGTTATTCTTCTGGGGTGTAAAGGTATAGATACGGATTTATTCCCTAAAAGCGTCATGTCATCCTGGTGTTTGACTGGAATCCTCCATGTCATCCCCTCTATGACATGAAGGTCCCGACCTTCCCACGGCGTTGCGACAGGTGGGATATCGTGGGGTGATTTGCTTGGTTGGTTCAAAGACCTTTCAAAGACAAAGGAACTGTGGATGTTTTTGTATGGAAAAATATCCCAGAAAAAAGATGAACAAAGGACGTTTCAATTTCATATAGCTGAAATATTCTGATTTGAAATTTGGATGGTTCAAGCATCAAGAAGAAATGTTTGTGACGATGATCACAATGGCTTTATCGTATATCTAAGAAGTTCCAATAATACTTAGATATGGAGCATAATTAATGATTCTGAAGTGGTGTCAGTGGAATATGGGTTGATGAGGACATCTGAAGTGTTGCTACATACTATACATACATTTGGAACTTGGTGGCCCACCTTGAAGTCCTGCACCAATTTGTTACTTGGATGATTTGTGAGAAGTCAGCGATTAGTTGGTCAGTTGTGGGTTGGAATCCCCATATCCAAATGGATGCTATAGATTTGCATCTCGATCCCAGATCTGATATCTTATAGTAGCAAACCTATGGAAGGATCAGCTGGATGCTATTGCCAAAGGGTCGTGTATTTTTTGCAACTTCATCATGGCTGACCAAATTCCTGGAAGTTCACCTGTTCTTACGGGGATCCTGTATGATGTTATCACTGCATGGTTGACTATTCATTAACTAGATTAAATACTCCAGAAACGTACTTTCCCTGAAACTAACATGTTCGCACCTGCAAAATGGGCATGGGTTTTTCAGTACGGACGATCGAAAAACCTTTTGGGGTTTGGGGTCTATTTTCAGGGACTTTCGCTTGCTTAAGTCGTTGGAACCTGAAAATCCTGATGTCTCGCACCTGGAGCTTCCAACGTTGAGGTCCAGGAAGATTTGGCGAAATTAGCGTTGCCTCTGGCATGGTTGAAGGGTTCCATGAATGGGAAGAGTGGGTTGGTTTGATGATGTTCTTTTTGCAGACATGTTTGATGATTTTTGTATAAATGTATCAGAATACCAGGATTTGCTTTAAGTTTTTTTATCAACGTGGATTTGCTGCCCCTTGCGTGAGATTGAGTTTTAAAAGGCTTTTTCTCCCTCACAAGAATTATTCAAATTGGTAAAATTTCAGTCGGTGTATCAAACATATTTTTTCGGAATGAATCCAATAATGACAATGGCAGCGGATTTACAACCTCCTTCGATTTGTGAATTTTTGTGAACAATGCTGACAACCGCCCCCCCCGGCAAACTCCATCGTTGCCCCCCGCACCGAGCTGCACACGTTCGTTGGTCGCTGCCAGTGATACCTGGACGGAGACGCCAAAGAGAACGTCCAAAGATGGCAAGGCGGAAACACCGCAGTTGGAAGCCTTAGCTGATCCGTTGATTAATCTTCTTGGTGGTGGTTTCAATTATTTTTTGTTTTCACCCCTACCTGGGGATCCAATTTGACTAATGAAACCACCAAGTAGATGAATTTTTCTTGAAACCTTAGCTGATCCATTCATCCGTTTTTCTTACACAGATTTTTTTTGAAAATAAGGAATGTGTTAAGTGGATGGGCGAGCTTCCGCTGGTTTATTGGTTTCACCAGTACACTGCACGGTTTCGAAAAATGACGATGATATGTTTCAACTGGGTTCGTTCAACCACCAACTTAGTTCTTGTCTTGAGAGGATTTTGATCCTGTAGTGTTTTTTTTCTCGTGAACATGCCACAACCTTGGCTCTTCATCTCAACGATTGGAGTAGTTTTTTCGTAACTCCTAGGATTTTTTGTTTGGTCAAACACACAGACATTCCTGAACTGTGAGAAGTTATATACTCAGAATATATCAATATATATATATATATCATACCATGGGAACCCAGAACCCTCATTTTTAGGGGACATAATCCATATTTCTTGAGGATTGAAACCTTCATTTCTCATGGTTTTGGTGTCCAAGGACAATCATTAATCCTAACAAACAGAGATGGTCATGCCATCATGACCTGAACATCCTTCCCATTTTTCGTAAGGTCCACGCAAAAATGTCATGCTTCACGAGTCGGGAACGGTCAAGCGATGGAGGCTTGTGTTTTTTTTTTCATATGATGTTGTGTTGTAAGGATAGATTATCATCATAAAATATGGATGTGTCCGCTCTGAGCATTGGGTGTATTGGACATATAATATGGTCAAAACAGTATATATGTCGTATGATTTGTATACATGTCACATGATACATGAGGTTTATCAAACTTGCCATGTTGAAAGCCAAAATGATTTCAAACATTCTCCAGAACCCAAACCTTGTCACTATGAAGGTAGTGGCACTAATCATGGCTAGTCAACCTACCCCCCCCTAAGGTACCCCTTCCAGAAATAAGGCGTTATCAAGGGCTTATCAACCATTGGTTTCCCTTAATAAGGCCATATCAAAACCTTATTTCTGTGTGGGGGGGTACGTTAGGGGGGAGGCAGGTTGACCAGCCGTAAAACATACAGGTTAATGGCAAGTCAATCGGCTAAGGCAGTTTATCCGATATCCTGTTTTACAAAGAAGTTGTACAGCTCAGACCGCAGGATTTACAGATTTTACAGGCATGAAACCACTATTTCTGTTGATTCTGAATGTACAACTTTTTCACATTTCCACCGGAACAGCTACTAAGTTACAAGAATGTGTTGAGCAGTGACCAAAGGCCTGGTTGGTGGGTGTATATATATACTACATTATGAATAATATACACATATTTCTGCAATATACTTTTAGCTTCTGCTACCTTCACGAGGGATTATAACATCATCCGCTTCTGGAATCCAAGCATTGAGCGTTGCTGCCACCTCATGAGTGTCCCGCCAATGGTGTTTAAACTAACGCAGTGCAACTTAAAGATGGCCATAGCAATCTACACGAGCCATTATATACATATGCCAATTTTTTCTCGGCTTATCAGGTGAATCTCCATTTTTCTTTTTGGTGTTTCTTCATTGCTGCTTTTTCCTTTTCCGTAAACCTGTTATTTGGCAATGGAGTTGATGGAATTTCACCATTTGCACAATTTCGGAACACATATTTACCGTGGATTTGTCTACGGAGCTGTGGATGTGCTTCCGGTGCAGACAGTACAGGACCCAAAACGCCTAGAGCAACACCTCGTGCGGTAACTCAATACCTGACGTCAGGTGGATCAAGGTGCTTGGGAGGCACCACCTTCGGGTGACCCGGGAGGTCTAGGGGTCAAGGATCTAAACCCAAGGATCTAAACCCCCAGAACTCATTTAATGAGAAACTGTTTGAAACAAGGAAAGCAGCGGTGATTCATCTTGTTTCCTATTCATGATTTGAAAGTCTCTAAGGGAAACACCACTTGATACGTACATGTTTCAGATTCCAGGGAAATGGCTTCATGCATTTCAGCTTGATGAACTGCTGAAGCTTGGATGCTGTGACAATTCTCTCAATTTTAAGGGACATACCCACAGATATCTCTGTCATTTAGATACTAGAAAAGCTAGTGTATTTTTATGTATTCACATCTCCCAAGGTTGGTAGATGAAATACATATGAAGCTGTAAGCCCCGATGCGTCAGAGACTTCTCCAGGTTTTTTGTTCCATGTGTTTTCCATAGGTTGTTTCTCTATGCCGCCAGCCAGTTGCAGCCAGTTATTATATAAGAGGGCGTTAGACCTTGACTACTGTTTCATTGAATTTGTACCTCCAAATCCTTCAGATTCATTTTAAGCTTATCATGGTAGAAACAGGTGGCCTATTGAGGATTGGTCGTGAAAGGATTCTCTTTTTGCTACATGTTTAATGTGTTTTCATGCCATTTCGCCAATAAGAACTGACTCTAAAAGAAACAAAACATGTGAATGTTTTCGTGGCCCCAAAGGGTTTCCTATTTGTCGCTATTTATTTCCCCCCAAGGCCTGGTTACACGATCAGCGACGGGAACTATTGGAATCTGGACTGTATGGAGGTGAAGCTGAACAAGTCCACTGGGGTCCGGGGTCGGTGTTTTTGTTGTTTGAAAAACATGTCGTGAAGCCACCGGGTGATTTGAGTTTTCTCTAAAATCATGTTTTCTTGTTTGTTTTTTTACCTGGAAAGCCAAGCTTTCCTGGAATATGTTCGCTGAGATTTTTGCAACTGAATTGAAAGCTTTTCAACAAGTTGTAGCTGATTCAACTTCTCAAAATTGAGTGTTCATCAAGTTTCTTGTTCTTGTCTCTTTACGTTTTCCTATTACACTTCCGGTAAAAAACCCTAGCATATCAGCTTGTCAAATCCACTTCCTAATTTTGATAGGAAATACACAGGAAAGATGGCAATTTAACATGGCTATGTTGATCCCTGGAGGGTAGATCATCACCTCACCAACCCCCAGATCTCTTACCTCCACGGTTGAAGGTGGAGACCCTGTGTTACAAGCCTTGCAGATGAAGATTGCGCAGGTCGTGAAAAAGCGGTAAGATGTGGTTGAGTCCGCGGAGAAAATCATGTGTGCTATATACAAAGGGTCGAAATCGTCCCATTATTTCAGTGATAGTATCGGGGATAGTCATCAACCCAATAGTGTGTTTTAATATACCCAATATAAGGATGTCTTATTAGAGTTGGGATGACCACTCCCCAATATAAGGAGTTTATAAGCCCTGGCACATGTACCTCTACCTTGAAGGTTTGCTTTTTGCCTTCACTCGAAGGCTCAAGATGATGGTAGAATCCATCGTTTTTTGGAGAAGACGTAATTGGGAATATATAGCGAACCCTTTGTGTGGAAAACTCGCACTTCACAATTGAACTTCTACATAGCAGGCTACCATGAGTTTGCTCAAACATCCACTGAATTTGAATGGTATTTTTGTTCGATCCTTCCGGACAGATGCAGTTCATTTTGACTGTGCGCTAATATGAATTGTTCAATTGGCTCGGTGGTGGTTTGAAAATTTTTGGATTTTCACCCCGATCCCTTGGGAGATGATCCAATTTGACGACCCCCGAAAATTAATATATTTGCAGAAAATTGATGGCTGGAAGATGATTCTTTTCCTTTTGAAATGGTCCCTTCTCAGGGGACATTCGTTAATTATTTAGCAGTCTTTTGTCAAACATCCCAACTTTGCAGGATTGGATAAGTCCATCCATGGCTGTGGATTTTTCACAATCCATCCCAATGGATGCATATTAAGTTGGAGCCACCGCCACCCATAAGACCTCATGTTTTCTTCAAGTTCACTTAGGAAAAGAAAGACAAGAAGTCAATGTGTCATATTCATATGATCGTTTTAGTGGGTGTAGATGCAAGTGCAATTCTGTTTAGATAGACAAAATGGTATGTAAGCAGCACATCTGCAATTTTGTTGGCCCCTTTTACCGAAGAACCCGAACCCGTCCTACCGAAAAATCAACCACCGCAGCTTCTGGTGTAACCTGGGAGGCTGAAGCCCAATTGAAAGCGAGAGGATAAAACGACGCGGGCAATTTGAAGATCAGCGTTGTTCTTTGGGAACATTTAGTTTTAGTTGGTTCAAAACCAGTAGCACTAGCAGTTTCGACCGCAGTTTGTTTTCCATCTTAACAACGTCTTGATGGCCTAGGTGGAGCTCCCCCAGCTGGCAATTGCCTGCGTTGTGTCGGTGTTTTTTGTACAAAGCAGGGATGTTTTCTCATGGCCTTCGTGAAAGCACGTTGTATCCGCAATGCCAGGAACATCAGGTCTTGGAACAAAAAATGGCAAAATGACTAAATGTTGGGTTTTTGTTATCATTTTAGGTCAACAACACATTGTGACCTGCAATTTTGAACTTTGCAATAAGAATGAGACGTAGCATTTAGATACAGTATAGATTTGTTGAACGATGGTATCTAGTAATACGAAAGGTACGGCATATGCTCAATGGTATAACCCTATTCAATGACATTCCGCTCATGTTCGATTTACTCTTCGTCTCAAAGGAATCACTCTTCTCACCCCCAGAGTTTTTGTTGGCGCGACAGTCCTGGCACTGCTGATTTTGAAGTGAAGGATGTGCACGGGGATGTTGGGGTGGATCTTTCATGATCCGAACGCAGGGGGCCGTGTGTGAAAACAAACGGTCCAATGGGGGAACACTGAGAGGTAGGCCAGTTGAAATAGACGTAATCCTGGGTCCAGATGCAGGGACGGAAAAGGAAGATCATCATCGTCATCATCATCAAATATACATTGATTTAAATGATATAATAATGAAATAATGCAACGTAATGTAATGTAGAATGTATACTGTATGAATATACATATACAGACAATATGATATGATGATATGCATGATATGACGTGATACCTTGTATGATACTGTATAACATAATATGATATAATATGATAAATACAATAAAATCTGATAAAATATGCTATGAATGATATGATATAATATAGATGTAGACATTCAATGTCTTGACACTTCTCCAGCAGAAACACCTGCATCTTCCATCCAAAAAAGAGCGCCATTTTTTTCAGGCCTACCTCAAGACTTCGGCGCGGTGAACGCCAGGTATGGCCCATCCTACCGACCGGTGTTTGCTAAGTTGTCGTGATTTGAACACAATTTGCTCTAAGTTGTCGTGATTTGGTGCACTTCTGGAGCTACCAGAGACTTTTTAAGCCGTCATCGGATAGCATCAAAATATGATCTACATTCGGGAAAGATCTGGTTGGCTGGTAACCCAGGTCCAGGTCAAACGGAAAAATATGTCGAGATTAATTTGGATGACTTCACCTGGCCACAAGGCAATTCCACGCCTTTTAAATCAACCTGTAAAGATCAACCCGGGGTGGTTTCATGTGTCTAGCTGATTCTAGCTGTTAACCGGCGTTTTGGACCGGACTCTCGTGCCAAAGAGATGGCCATATGTGTGGTGATTTTGTTTCCTGGTCCCCCACCTGTTCCTCTTGAGTCTTTTGTTGCCTTGCTTTCAGGCCGAATCACCTAGCGTCTCCATGGTGTCCCATGTGATGCCAACAGTACCCCCGTTGAGGGGGATGATCATCATTCGACGTTGAGGCGAGTGGGACCCCCTTCTGAACCATTGAAACCGGGGTGAAATATGCTATGATCAACGCCCCGGTGGTTGGCTCATCATGGCTTCTGTACCTAATTGATATGAATTGATACTATCCCAGTTGTATATAAAGTCATCCAAAGATGGCCTTGTCTCCACAAGTATTCTATGATCGTCTTAATGAAGCCATGGAAATGTTCCAAATGCATTAGAAACGGAAGCCAACACCTGGGTGGATAAAGCCTTGGCTTCGGGTGGCAATAACAACATTGGTACAGTATGGGGTAGTGCCTCGGTTGTATCCGCGGATTCTGACTCAGTTGTGCCCGCGGACTCTGTCTCGGTTGTGCCCGCGGCCTTTTGAGTTGTTCGCAAGACCACCGTACCACAGTGACATCTTCAGCAAATCACTTATTGGAGATGTAGGATTGCACATGCTGCATATACTTCATGGACCTGATGACACTGGTGCTGTAAGAAGATATAGAGTATAGAACGAAAATGCAATGTGCAAGTGAAACCATGTTCGGTTGTTATATGATACTACATGTAGGAAAAGTATGTCGCATTTCAACGTATTGTCTGTGAACACGTTGCGTATGGGATGCCGAAGAGACCTGCTGCATGTCTTGAGAGAGGACCTGCGTCCAAGTTGTCGAAAAGGCCTGCAGCCAATTTGTTGAAAAGGCCTGCAGCCAAGAAGTTAGACCTTCCAATTCACAGGTCTGAGCGAGATCAGCACCACCCCACCCCACCCCACCTTTTGGTCTTATGTATCCTCAAGTCTGTCTTGCTGCTGACCTGCACGTTATCAGCACCACCCACCCGACCCCACCCCACACTTTGGCCTTATGTATCCTCAAGTCTGTCTTGCTGCTGACCACTACATACGTACACACGCGTTTTTGCCCACAACATGATTGCTGATGATGTTTGTTCACTACCCGCCGTTTCCACAAATCACATCTTCTGATACATACACATGCATTTCCACAAATCATATCTTCCCTTGGAAGTTTTTTTATTTACAGTCAACTTTTTACTTAGAAGAGTGACACGGGTTTTGTGGGGTGTGAGTCACATGACCCAACATCGCCTTTACGTACAGTGCTCCTTGGTCAACATATGCCTTTGTTCCAGCTTTGAAACTTCCCGGCGATTCCTGTGAGGCGCGTTTTCCCTTGGAAAAAGAAACGACATCCGGCAGGGGCTGGCAGCATCACATGTGAATTCACACTGACTTGTGAACCCAAGACGCATTGTACCTGTGAACCCGATGAATGTGGCAGGATTCCTGCGACGCGCGTTTTCTTCGAAAAAAACCAGAGGAATGTGGGACCACCCCACCCCACCCTTGTAGGTACAAGTGAGACAAAAACCTGTAGGTAGAAGTGAGTCAAAAGTGTGAGCGTGGCATTGCAGCACCTGACAAATTTGATTTGTTTCGAGGTGAGTAGATTGTACTCAGAGGGATTCTTTAGGATCAAGGGGACCAGCAAGATCGGCTTCGACATTTAAGACCTACCGCAGTCAAAAATCGAAGACTTAAACTTGAAAGTTGACCTTCCTTGTTGGCGATGCCTTGAATCTCTGAGTTGACGGGGGAATTGAACCAGGGGAAACACCGTCAAGCCGTTGCCAAATCAATGACGCACTGTCCCCAGAAAAGGTATTGTGAAACTTGCTAAGGGTCAAGTAGGACCACGAGGTATTGACTCCACCATTGCGTTTTGGAATCCGAATGAGAGCTGATCACATTGTGGAGGGGCGGAGGCCCCAAGGAGAAGCTTAGGCCAATCTCCATCGAAGTCTATAGGCTTACTGCTGCAAAAACTGTAGCTCTTTTTAAAGGGGATTGTGCCCAATGCTTTGTCAAAAAGGACTGTGTCCCAAGAGCCAGCGAACGCAGTGGGGGTTTTGGGGTCGATCAGTCAAGCAGGGACTGCAAATTGTCCCGGTGCATGTTGGGTGTTTGATGCGTGGAGAAAGCTGCCTTTAGAGGCCAACCTGACTAGCTGTTTGGTGAGAGGCACATGAGATTGCGTGGATTATGCTGGGCTCGTATGTTAGAACTTTGCTTTACAAGCAAGAATCCCGAGGGTCATTGATGCTGTGTTGGCACACAGCAGCAGGCCATTGCGCCTTTCAAGAGGACCCCAATTGAGAATAGCGGGGGAATGCTTCTGTGTCAATGTCGTGTGGAAAGGCCGAAAAAGGTTTTGGCTATTGCCATTGGCGAGCCCGCAGATGGCACTGCCAA